>QRDG01002198.1:494065-665611 GCA_012064385.1 Puccinellia tenuiflora | reverse complement strand
TTTCAGAGTTTACCTTACCTGTAATCGCCTAGTGGTTCTGTTCCTTGTGTGTGTGCAGGGTTGTGTTATATGCTGGGTTTCAGCACTTTGTATCTTCGCGTCGTTTGGTGTTATTAATTTAACGCTGGGCCTCTTCGGCCTTTTATCTGAAAAAAAGAAAGGCTACAACGCTTAAGTGTCCCATCTAG
The DNA here is from genome assembly GCA_012064385.1 of Puccinellia tenuiflora. Taxonomy (NCBI): domain Eukaryota; kingdom Viridiplantae; phylum Streptophyta; class Magnoliopsida; order Poales; family Poaceae; genus Puccinellia; species Puccinellia tenuiflora. The sequence continues at coordinate 665,423 of QRDG01002198.1, read as the reverse complement.
AAGTAGTGGTTGATTTCAAGGCTCAAGCCCTACTACGCTGAAGTGTGTGGTCTCCTAGGGAAAGCTCCAAGCTTACTCAATTTTTTGTCAACGCGTAGATATATATTGGTATAAACATGAAGTACTCGGACAAAGTCATCGCAAATTTGAACAAAGGAATTATCTAGTGATATTTTTTAATATATTACGAGAGAGCTTGCTTACTCAACACTACAGAGACAATCTCGAGCAATCATGTGATCTAGGTAACTGGGACAGAAGAACAATCACATAGTTTCGTGGCAGCTAATAAAAAGCCCACGTCCCTTAGTTCGTTCCCACTAGTCGATGGAGGGGATGAAACCTAGTCGTTTTTCCGCCACCCTCCTCTCTCCCTTTCATCGTTCCAGGAGGCCGCTGTCGTTCAAGGCGGCACGACGCCAATGATGGGGGGCAGCTCATGGAGAAAGGAACCGACGGTGTGTGATTTATCACTACGGTTTCTTTTTTTTTTTTAACGGAAACAGCAGGCGCTCTGCTTTTGCATTAAAGAAGAGAAAAAGAGATAGTTTCAATTTACAGGCGGTGCCGAAGCCACCTCACACAACTCCTCCACTCTCTACAAAACAACAAAAAAAAAACTCATTTTAAACCTTTAGCAAGTAAGAGTAGCTCTATGTCACTCCTCACAAGGCCGGCAACAGCGCTTGTCGACATTAGCTCGTTCTGAAAAATGCGCCTCCCTCTCTCCTTCCAGATATGCCAGAAAATGTAAATCGCCACGGCCACATCAGCCTTATGCTGCGTCCCATTCTGCCCATTGCGGACAGAGTTCCACCAGTCGGCAATAGAGGTTGCTCTCTCCAGTCTAAGCACCATGTTGGGTCGTGAGTTGAAGAAGCAGTCACGCACATCTTTTGCAAACGGACAGCATTAGATGACTAGCATTTTCCAACTGAAGATGACACAGACAGCAGAGATCGTCGTGTGGCCATCCCCTTGCTCTTAGTCTTTCCGCTGTCCATATACGATTCTGCAGCAAAAGCCAGAAGAAAACTGGACCTTGCCCTCTACAGTCACTTTCCAGACCAGTTCCAAATCCGGCCTACATTGCCTTCCAACAAATTGCAAAGCATAAGCCGAGCTTGCAGAGTATTGGCCATTCGATGTTAGCCTCCATTTAATGGTGTCACGCTCCGTTGTTAACTGAACCTGCTGCAGCCGGGTCCAGAGCTCCACAAATTGGTCAAGCTGTTCAGCAGACGAGATCCTTTGCAGGCCTCTCAGCCATCGGTTGTTCATGAGTGCCTCTTTGACGGTCAGGTTTTTCCTTGACGCTAAAGGAAACAGGAGTGGAGCAATGCTTCTTGGTGCTTCCCCTTGCAACCACATATCATCCCAGAATTTGGCAGTGCCTCCGTCACCAATTGAAATCATAGTGCAAGCTCTGAATAGGGCCTTGTCTACGGTGTCACAGGGTGTAGCAGTTCCTTTCCAAGGTCTATCACACTGCTCCCACTGAAACCATTCCCATCGTAGACGTAGCGACCGACTAAAAGCTTGCAGATCTTTTATACCCAACCCTCCATATTCCAGAGGAGCACAAATATTTTTCCAACTTACCAAACATTTACTTCCCTTTGCTTCTTCATCCGGAGACCACAGAAAATTCCTGCGCAACTTGTCAAATTTCTTGATCATCCACTTTTCTGCAGGGAAAACTGTGAGAAAGTATGTTGCAGTTGCAGTTGCTACACTGTTGATGAGAATCAAACGCCCTTTTCTTGTCATCATCTTTCCTCTACCACCCTTCAGCCGTCCGACGATCTTGTCAAAGATAGGTTGAACCTCCACCCTTTTGGGTTTTCTGAAACCCAGTGGCAGGCCAAGATAATGGCACGGTAGCTCCCCTATCACTCCTCCGAAGCTTTGCAGAACTAGGTCCATGTCAAAACCATGACAGGCAATGGGATACGCCACGCATTTGTTAAAATTTGTTCGCAAACCAGACGCATCTCCAAATAGCTCCAACACCCGATGCACGACATCAATATCAGTTTGAACAGGGTTGACAAAAAGAGCAGTGTCGTCTGCGTAGAAGCTCGTTCAAAGCCTGGCTGCCTGAGCTTGAGTGGTGAAAGAACCTGCTGCAGAGTGGCCTTGGATAGCAACAACTGAAGAGGCTCCATGGCGAGAATGAACAGCAGGGGGGACAGGGGATCCCCCTGCCTCAGTCCCCTACGGTGACGAAAAGGTGCACCAGGTCTCCCATTCAGCATGATACGAGAGGATGCAGAAGCCAGAAGCAGCGAAATCAGATTCCTCCACCTCACACCAAACCCATGTGGGTCATCACCTTCAGCAAAAAACCCCAGTCCAGCGAGTCAAAAGCTTTTGCTATGTCCAACTTGAGAAACACCAGGGGAGATTTTTTGGTATGTGCCTCCTTAATCACATTTTTTACAAACAAAAAGTTGTCCTGTATAGATCTGCCACGGATGAACGCGCTTTGACCACTTGAAACAAGTTTATCCATCTCTGGCGCCAGCCTCCTTGCAAGAATTTTACACATAACCTTGGCGGTGCTATGCATAAGACTCACCGGCCGATAGTCTTTTGCAACAGCGTCATTCTTTTTTGGTAGCAGCACAAAGTTTGCTGTATTTACCAAATGCCATTGGTCTCCTCTTAGGTTAAGCATCTGGTTCATGGCAGACAATAGATCAACAGAGATAATACTCCAACATTTTTTGTAGAAATCTCCAATATATCCATCGGGTCCAGCAAAAAGTGTCCAGGTGATGGGGTTGTGTGCCACACACGTTGTATGGGCATCGCATTGTGGCATGAGATTCCGACTAATTTGGCAGCGCAATAGATATGGAATTCCGGCGGCGGACCTACCTCTTCGATGACAACCGGACAATATGGTCGTGTGGACGTTGCAGTAGCCGGATCTTCGACTCTTCAACTATGTGTGTCGAGATCGGTGGGGCTATGAGATGTTCTCTTCTTGGACCATCGAGTTTCAAGGCTGAAAGGCGCTATGGGATGCCCACTAGAATTCAAGATCTGGTTCGATCCGACTCGGAAGGTGCTATGCACAACATTTTGTGTGGACGTGTTAAGTCATGCCTGGCTGACAGGTGCTACTTTTCATTCGGAGGTCCCGACAGGTGGTACAAACAACGTCTCTTCTAGAGGCATCAAGTGACTGGAAGCATGACAATATGGGACGTCATCGACTTCCATTATATCCTGAAGTAGCATATGGCTAGCGGGGTATAGTTAGCCAGCAAGTGATGATGGTAGAGATGGCTTCAATAGCTAGTATGCGCACTCTGATGAAAGCACTGCATCACCGATCAAGCAATGTCGACGCACGCCTGAGTCGTGCCCTTGTTGAAGGTGGTGACTCGGAACTCGTATTTTTTCATGGATATGCCCTGGAAGGCATATCTATGCTCATACAAGGAGGTCCAAGTGGCCGAAGTTACATTACAGGCTGGCACAGACGCCGAGCTTGCACCTATGCTGACAACTAGACAACTCAACACCTACTACTCGCCAAACCTCCACCGCTCATCCTCTAGAAGGCAACCTCTAAAAGTCCCAACTTTCTCGAGACCTCAGCTTCTTCTTTGATACCCTGCACCACTACTGCCGAAGAAGGGGATGCATTGTTGAATGCTATGTTGTTCTGGTGGCTCCATAGTGACTAGAAGACGAGCGCCAATGTCGTCCGAATGTCCTGCTCGTTGCACTGCCTCCACGGAGAGAGGCAGCCCACTCCAACGGAGAATCATCATGATCAGGCATCCACTCCAATAGAGACTCCAAACTCGGTATTTGGGATGAAAATCTTGAGATCAAATTATGTTGGACTATTCATCATCGGCGCACAACTAATAGGAAAGTGCCTATAGGTGGCCACGTACCAGTGGCTGGCTACACTACTGCCATGCCACGGTTATTATGACAAAGTATCAGCGGCGAGCCATAATTTTGCCACGCCACTTGTAAATTCCTACTAGTGACGAGTCAACATATAGGCAAGCCATTGGTATTCGGAACTGGGGCCCGTAGACCAAATTTACTAGTGGTGTGCCTTTGTTTGTCCATGCCACTAGTAGGAACGACTATAATATGGCGTTCTTGTTCACCCCACGGGCCATTGGTGTTTAGCGGAAATACTAATGGTGTGGCATTGATAGCCCACGCCACTAGTAACTTTCTAGCTATTATCCTAGAATAGTAAATATCATTTCAGTTTAACATTTTCTCACTCAATTCTAGTTTTCATCTCCACCCATCTGCACCGCAGCCGCCGCACTCCCCCCCCTCCCGTCGCCGCCACCGACACCGCCTCCATCCGCCACGAGTCTCCTCTCGCGGCGCTTCCTCCTCTCCCCTTCATTGTCGCCACCGACTTTGCCTCTAGCAGCCACGAGACTCCCCCCACGGCACCGCCGCCTCTACCCTCCATCACCACCGCCACCAATGCTGCCTCCTATCGCCGCTGCTATCCCCACGGCCGCCACGAGTCCCCACCGATTCGGACACCTCCTCCTTAGTGACCTTCTCCTTCTCATTTTGTCATATTTTGTTGATTTAGTTTTTTGAGACGATTTAGGTCATTTTTATTGATTTAGACCAATTTTGGTCTATTTATTTTGATAGCTTGAATTGTTTTTGACATGGTGTTTATGCCACCTATTTCCTGTGCATCATGGTTGTGATTTTTGTCGATGGATCGACCTTCGAAGGATCAGACGTGGTATAATTTTTATAGGTTTAGCTTCATTTCGTATATAAACAAAATTTGCCAATTTAATTTGACTTAGACACTGTGATATAGGATTTCATATGTGAATGCGGTAAGTGGGAATGAAAATTGAGTTAAACCATTTCTCGAAAAGTTAGAGCTAGCTGACGAAGGCTCTTGATACGTGTCAAACGTATCTATAATTTTTGATTTTTTCATGCTTGTTTCATATCATTATTACATGTTTCTATCATCTTTATTTATAGTTTTGAGGAATTTTATTGTACTAACCTATTAACAAGATGTCCAGTGCCAGTTCCTGTTTTTCTGTTGTTTTGTATTTTAGAAAATCTTCTTCGGGAAATGTCCTCGGAATTGGCTGAAAATTTACAGGAATTATTTTTACATCGAAACGAAGAAAGAGGCCGAAGGGCAGCCTGAGGGGCCACCCTGTCGAGGTATCTTAGATGGGGGTGCCATACTACGATGGTGAGAGTAGAGGGTGGAGAAGGACGTAGATAATTCCAGTGACGGGATTGGCACAAGTTTATCCAGCTTCAGATCTCACAACAGCACCGAGATCCTACGTGCTGCTATAAATCACTAGAAGGCAAAACAGTGCCAGTTACAATGAGATTGTTTGTGGTTAGCCCTAAGGCGTCTTCTAGCCCGACTTATATAGGCATCCGGGTCTAGGGTTTACACGAGAATCCTAACCGACTTAAGTACAAGTTCGTATCTCTTCCGGCTTCAGCCCTTTTTTCCTTGCCAAGGCAATGTCTTCTGGACCGCCTTCTGGAGTCTACCTTAAGCCGGATGGGCCTCCTACGCTTCATCTTACAGGGCCACCCGACAAAGCCGGCTGGCTATGTCACCACATGGGCAACCCTGTCAGTCTGGCTTTAGTCCTAATGATGAGGATCCCTATTCGGCATATCCCCAGCATTAGCCCCCGAAAAACTTTAAGTTGACGGCGGGCAGCTTTAGGGGTTGTATCTTCGATCGCGTCCGCCTTCTTTAATCGTTCCGCCAAAACTTGAAGTCTTCCCAACATTCTAGCTCATATGTCGAATTTATTGCATAAGTCGGTTCCCTGGATGCAGTCCGAGAATCCAATTCAGCAAAACACTGACATGACATTCACATCACCAGTATGAACCCTATCAGTTTGACCAAGAACCCAAACGGCAAGCAAACATCATGATTGCGTTTTCCCGCATGAAGGAACCGAGGCGCCGCGGAACGGATACGTGAATCTGACAGATTGTCGTTGCCTGACGCGTGGTGGATTATCCGGGATCCACCGTACGTGGCAAGGATCCGGGCTCCCTTTTTAGGGTTGCCTCCGCCGCTGCTTCTTCTTCCTCCGCGCACGCGATCCATTCTCTCCCACTTCACCGTGCTCATCTCCTCTCACTCGCAATCGGCAACCGAGCTCGCATGGCTTCATGACCCTCTGGCTCTGCGCCCAACACCGCGCCCGTCTCCGGCGACCTCGCCACCGCCCCTCCGGCGAGCCCTTCGCCCGCTCCTGCTCCGACGGCGGCTAGATCTGCGGCGGACGTGGCTGCGGTGGGTGCGGCCATGGCATCCTCCTCGGCTGTGCCTCCAATCCCGGATCTGAGTGTTCCGGCGGGCGCAGCCAAGCCTGTGGGCTCCGACGGCGAGTCTGAGGCCGTCGATGAAGAAATCGACACCGGCGAGGAAGCGAGCGGCGCTCCTTCTCGTGGTTGGCAGCCCTCCGTCATCGGAGAAGATGAACATGAGGTCATGGCGGAGGAGGGGATCATCCCGCCTTCTGACAAGAACTTGTGGAGGAGTGCTCAAGGCGATCCTTCCCCGACTCTGGTTTCCGGCAAACGGGTAGTACTCACCTCTCACACCATTCGTGGCATACCACTTCCGCTTTCCGTCTTTTTCCTTGAGCTGCTTAGATACTACAATCTGCAGCCCCACAACATTACTCCCAGCAGCCTGTTGTACATAGCCGGCTTTGTTACTTTGTTCGAGGGATACCTAGGAATCAAACCTAGGTTAGTCCTTTTCACCTACTTCTTTTGTGTCAAAAGGTAGACGGTGAAGGGGAAGCTAGTTTCCTGCGGCACAATTAGTTTTAACATGCGCAGGGGATATAGCCAATGGTATCCCCAAGTTTCTATAGTGGAATCCGTCAAAGGATGGAACTCCACCTTTTTTACTGCAAAGACATTAAGGCGTCAGGTCAGGCTTATGGGATGCCGCCTTTTGTTGACATTGTCGGTGTCCCTAATGATGCCTGGACTGAAAAGCCGGTGGTGGTCCTGCCTGAAGATCTCAACCTGATAAAGAGGCAGGTCACCAAGCTGACTTCCGACTCTCCCAAACTTACTGGAGAGGACACAATTCTTTGCTGGGTCACCCGGTGAATCCAGCCGCTCCAGCACCGGGCTCAACTCCTGTGTGAGTATACCGGCGAGGTCAATGATCCTCAGCGTACCTGCAAAGAGGATTTTTAAGACCTCCACTTGACTCATCGAATGAACCAACCGGTGAAAAACCGGTCAGAGCACATGGAATCTCTTCCGATGTACACTCTGCAGAACCCGGCTCCCCAGGTAGCTAAGTTTATGACATGCTCAGCCTTTTATGTGCTTCAGAAAAGACTTGCTACCACCATGGGTAGCTACGCACCCTGTGCTTGCCCTCCGATCGGTGTTTAGATTCGTGCTGACGCTGTAGCAAGTTTGACTGTGTTATCACCAATATATGTACATCGTTTGTCCCATTCTCACTAATTGCTGGCGGCCGATCCCCTCTCTCTTTCTTCCCCGACGACGTGCCCGCATCTCTCATCCCACCCGATCCCCTCTCTCTTTCTTCCCCGACGACGGCCAGCCCCCACGCGCCGCAAGGGAGACAACGGCATCACGGGATCCCAGCTCTGGCTTGGCAAGATGGAGCCGCGGGGATGTTGGGGAGGGGATGGTCGGAGCGCGAATCAGTGGAGGCGGCCGCGACCTGTTGCCCGCCCGCCGACCTCCTGCTCCATTTCGCCGCCGCCGCCGTACCGTACCTCGTCTCGGAGGCGGCCGTCGTCGCGAGCTTCCTCTTGCTCCCGGGAGCTTGAGCCCCCACGCGCCGCAAGGGAGACAACGGCATCACGGGATCCCAGCTCTGGCTTGGCAAGATGGAGCCGCGGGGATGTTGGGGAGGGGATGGTCGGAGCTCAGTGGAGGCGGCCGCGACCTGTTGCCCGCCCGCCGACCTCCTGCTCCATTTCGCCGCCGCCGCCGTACCGTACCGCGATTGGGAGCTCGGCGGCCAGCCATCGATTGCGGACCCCCGTCGCGGACCTGTCGCCGCCATCCACTGCCACTGGCCGAGAGGACAGAGCGGCTTCCATGGCCGTCGTCGCGAGCTTCCTCTTGCTCCCGAGGAGCTTTGACCAGATGTTTCACGGGAGAGATTGGTGAGGATTAGAGGATAAGGAGGAGAGAGAAGGTTCACGGGTGAGGGCCGCACTGGTGTAACCAGCTTTGACCAGATGGACACGTGTTAATCATAGAGAGGGTGTGTAGCTACCCATGTGCACAGCAAATTGGCTCTCTTATGTGCTTTATCACAACATGCTCAAACTAATACGTGATTATTTGTTTGAAAAGTTGTCCACACTTGGGGAAGGTGATCTTGCCCCTGGTCCCGCGAAAGCCAGATCAAAGAAGAAAACCAACGCCCCTCATTCCTCAGCCGCTGCTGAAAAACAGAAAATGAAGCAAATAAGTCGGCCGATTCTAGCTCATGCAACATTCACCAACATCGAGGATGATGCCCTCGAGGGATTAACCATCCCAAAGAAAAGGTAAATGAATTTTCACTATTCCATTGTCAGTTTTGCTTTGTCAGCGAAATCGCCTACATTGACACTTTCGTACTTTGTGCAGACTTAAACCTGTCGCGCCTCTAAAGAGCGTGGCCCTTGCTCGCAAGAAAGGGACGACTGCTTCCACACCATCTGCTGCGGAGGAGGAGACTTTGGCCAGTCCACCGGGTTCGGCTTCCACCGCTCGGACTCGAGCTTCTGTGACGCTGGCTTCCATTTTGGCCGCCACGACCGGGAAGAAAACCATGACTCCCGAGGCATAGGTAGTCGCGGCCGCGACAAAGGATGCTCCTTCCTTAATTCCAGTAAAGGAGGAAACCTTTGACGAAGATGGCACCATTAAGGAGGCTTTCAAAAGCCAGTTTGTGCCTTTGCCGCACCGGGAGACCCGAGAGCGACCAGGGATTGCCCGAGTTATTGAGCCGGAGGGCCGCGTCTACAACATGCCGGAGATTGTCGACATCCTTGAAGAGACTCACAAGACACACCATGAGCACTTCGAAGAGGGTGTCGCTCTCCTCCGAGCGCAAATGGAGGTAATCTACTTAACTATCCTGTAGCCCCCAAGGATTATGTCGGATTTAGGAATTAAATCCTGCTTAATGCTTGAACACTTATTAGATAAAAAAACCGAGCATCCTAGCCCCCAAGTATTATGCTAGAATTATGACTTAAATCTTGCATGATACTTTAGAGAGCATATCTTAGGATTTTTAGGTTATTAGCCCCCAAGAATCAACCCATCTTTTTTTTGCCAAAAAAGAAAGCCGATTGTTCAATTTTCCCGGGTAACTATGCCAACCAACTTATTCTTTCGGCTGAAAAATTGCAGCGGGTGCACGGCATGACGACCAAAACCTGGCGTCCCTTGCTGAGAAGAAGAAAGAGATCCGCCGGCTTCGGGCGGAACTGTTTGACAAGAATGCCGTCATCGCCGCCCTTAAGACCGATCGCCAAACCAACCAGGGTAAGGGTCTTTTAGTTGTTCTGTCGGCAAAGCTTTGTGTTGACAAAAATGTTGACTGCCGACTTTTTTGCTTTAGCTATGATTGACAAGGCGAAAGAGATTCTTCGCAATGCTGACAGCGTCAGCCGGCTCCGTGAGGAAAATTTGGCTGTCTTTAAAGAAAGCCAAAGAGTTTCCAAGGAGCTGGACCAAGTGAAGCTTGAGCTCATCAAAGCCAAAGAAGAAATCACCTCCCTTGCCAACAAGAATGCTAGTGCCGTGTGCTTGCTGGCTCAGATGGCGAAGTTGGGTGGTGCCCCAAGCGAAGGCGTGGATGTAGCAAGTAGCAGTTTTCCCTCGTTAACGAATCAAGGTTTATCGAACCGGTAGGACTTTGAAATCAACAACATAGTGAATGTTGAAGATCTCTGGCGCTTAATCTTCAATAGACGTGGACTGTTGAGTCCAACTGCATCTTTGTCTAAAAAGTCCACCGTGGGATCGCTATCCAGCCTGTCACCCATCGGTATTAAGTTGCAAGCAACAGACATTTGCATTAAGTAAAGCGCATGAAGTAAACAATACTAATATCAAAAGAGACATTAACACAGCTGTTTTACCCTTAGTAGCACCAACACACCCTCGCCCTTAGACGTTTCTGTCACTCGTGCCCAGGAACAAAAGGGGGCATAAACCCACTATCTAGCATAAATACTCACTCTTGGAGATACACACAATCACTTGGCCAAAGTCTATGCACATCGGAGAGCATGCAAGAACAGAAATCAACATATAAGAATCAAGCACAATCTGATCATAACTTTATAATCCATCGGATCCCAGCAAACACATCACATAGCATTACAATAATTGATCTTGATCATGTTAGGCAGCTCACAAGATCATAAGACATGAAGCACAAGAGAGAGAGACTACCATCTAGCTATTGCCACGGACCCATGGTCCAAGGTGGGACTACTCACAAATCATCCCGGAGGAAGGCATGGCGATGAAGAGCCCTCCGGGTTCGATCTCCCCTCCGGCAGAGTGTCGGGATCAGCTTCATAATCACCCCCGAACTAGGGTTTGCAGTGACGACGCGTCGGGGTGACTTGTCTGGAAAATAATGGCCGCCCTCTCGTTATTAGGGTTAAAGAGATTTTATAGGCGTCGGAGGGGGCCGAGGCGGTGCCCAGAGGGCAGGGGCGGGCCCCACCCGTGGGTCCAAGGGGGGCCGAGGCCGCCGCCCGCCTCTGGCCTGTGGGTTTCCCCCCAGACTCCCCTTTGGTGTCCTGGTGCCTTCCGTCGCATAAAAATCTCCGTAAATTTTCAGCGCAATCCGACGATATTTCCTGTGGTGGACTTTCTGAAATACAAAAACAGCAAAAACAGGAAACTGGCACTAGGCATCTTCTCAATAGGTTAGTCCGACAAAATGCATAAAAATGATGTAATATGATAATAGAAACATGTGACAACATCACAAAACTAGCATGGATTAATCAAAAATTATAGATACCTTTGACACGTATAAGCATCCCCAAGCTTAACTCCTACTCTTCCTCGAGTAGGTAAGTGATAACAAAATAATTTTTGATGAGACATGCAACCAACACAATCGTGATCAAGATAGTAATGTAAAGCATAGGGTGTGAATGAAGTGATACAAAACAAGCGTCTATAGTTGATAGGAAGAAAGCAATGAGTAACCAAGTTGAATCATTCAAGCAAAACCTTTCATAAATAGTACGTTAAAGACATGAAAGCAACGTGATCCACACACTTGATTAATTCTCAAAGGTAATAATTCCATGACAAAAGTGTTTGAGAATCAAAACAAAGAAGATGTAAGTTTTAGCAAAAAGCTTCAACTTCCAACGGTAAAGTCAATATAAAGATTCATGGTTAATCTGAGGATGCAATATGATCAATGATACCCAGGGTCAATGCTAGATATTTGCTTTGGTGGAGATAGAAGGAAAAGGAAAACTGACTCAACATTAAAAGTAAAAAAAGGCCCTTCGCAGAGGGAAGCAGGGATTAGTCATGTGCTAGAGCTTTTTAATTTTATAAAACAGAAGTAAAACAATTTTGAGAGATGCATGCTTTCGTCAACGACTTCACAACAGTGAAGCTATCTAGCCCCCATAACAAGCAAGGCTTTTAGACTTGTGAGAGCAGCTAGTTTTAGAGCTGATTTCTCAGATTTTCATTGTGCGGAGGAGAATGGTGAGTTATATTTATATTTTGCATAAGCTGCTTGATGTCTACTAGACGCTTCTATTCTTGTAGACTTGTTGGGCCTCCAAGCGCAGAGGTTTGTAGGACAGCGGCAAATTTCCCTTATGTGAGTTACTCAAGGTTTATCGAATCCATGGGAGGAAGAGGTTGAACGTATCCTCTCTCAAGCAATCCTGCAATTAAGATACAAGAAGTCTCTTATGTCCCCAACACACCTAATACAATGGCTAATTGTATAGGTGCACTAGTTCGGCGAAGATAGTAAAATGCAAGTGATATGGATGGTAAAAGGTGATTTTGTAATTCTGTAATAAAAATGGCAGCAAGCAAACAAGTGACTAAAAACGGTGTATCAATGCTTGTAAACAAGGCCTAGGCTTCATACTTTCACTAATGAATACTCTCAACATCATTAACATAATTAAATACATGATAATTCCCACAAAAACACATGCATGGTAGACATTACTCGGAGATCATTCTTTCGTGGATCAGATAATATGAGAATTGCGTAGGGCTACGAAAAGCACACCTTAAAGTTCATATTCCACATCTATGGACACTTCATGCTGTCACTATCCGCATCCAAAGATAGTACTAACAAACACCACAACCTATTTCTTGAATAGTCTCTTTCTTCAATAACACAAGCATCAAAGAACCTCATGATCTATTCAATCCAACAATAATAAAGAACAAACTCATGATGAAGATCCCTATAAGCTTTTATCATTAGAGTCACACACGGCACCCACACTGTCACCGAGATACCGTGATCACAATGGTGACTCCTGAACTTATACTAGATGACACCACTTTAGCAAAATCATATCCATTACATGTAGGGAAACATCATGTATTCAACTATGCTAACAAAGCTCATGATCACAACTAGGATCACATCATGGGAGAGAGAGATAACCACATAGCTACTTGTATAAGCCTCAGCCCCGGTGAGAGACTACTCCCTCCTCATCACGGGAAGCAGCGGTGTTGATGGAGATGGCTCCGGCGGTCGATCCCCGTCCCGGCAGGGTGCCGGAACAGGACCTTCTGAACCCCAAAACTTGTCGGCGATGGCGGTGGAGCTCTGTATAGTATTTGGGAAAATCCTTTGGGGGTTAGGGTTTTTTTTCGGGGATGATTTATAGGCCAAAGGGCGTCGCGAGGGGGTTTCCGAGGGGCAGGGACCACCCCCGGCTGCGGCCCCCCTTAGACCCGCGGGTGGGACCCACCCCTGGCCTGTGGGTCTCTCCCGGGGTCGCGCTTCTGGCTTCGGTCCTTATTTTTTCAATAACAAAAATCGTCGTAAATTTTCATCCAATTCCGAGAATATTTCCAGAAGTAACTTTCTGCAACAAAATCAGCACAAAAACAGGGAACTGGCACTGGGCATCTTGTCAATAGGTTAGTCCGACAAAATGCATAAAAATGATGTAATATGATAGTAAAAACATGTGACAACATCACAAAACTAGCATGGATCTTTTAAAAAATTATAGGTACGTTTGACACGTATCACTGCTCTCGGGTTGATTCAAGTGAAGACGTAATCCATCGACACCGGGTGAAAGGGGGGAAATGACCCTGCTCGTCACAAGTTATATCTAGCTCTCTACTGCTCCCTCATGAGCTTAAAAATAGAGGCACAAAAAGGAGTATTTTGAATTTGTAAAGATAGCACATGACAAATTTACTTGGAATGGCAGGAAATAACATGCATAGGTAGATATGGTGGACTCAGCTGGGAAGATAGTTTGGCTTTGGGTTTTGGATGCACGAGTGAACTCTACACTCAGTAAGAATTTTTGGGGTTAGCAAAAATGGTATTTGAAGCAAACATCTCACATACCGGTAATAGAGTAACATAAGACATTAGTCAATCATAACCATAAAAGCTCCATACCGTCTCCCTTGTTGACCAAACAATTATTTTGATGGAAAGATTAGCTTAATGAATTAACAACTACGAAACACCACACAGTTTCAAGCTTTTAACAGTATTTCTTTACTAATCAATTTCCACTCATATAAACAGCAAGTTTAAGCATTCATCTTAATATCTCAAGACAAATGAGAAGTATCAAGTATCTACACAATGATCTATAAGACTATGCAGGCTTTCATTTCATTCCAATATCACATGAATAGCATTTTTCCACTTGGACAATTTAAGCAATTTATCAATAACAACTCTCCAACAAGTATAAGTGAAGAATGAGAGAGTTTAACATCAACTACTAGCAGCCCTAAATAAGATAAAAGCAAAAAGCGAGAGTTTACTAGCAAACAAATAGTAGCTAAGAATACTCAACAAGATATCAGCGAAGCAAAGGAGTATTCAAATGAAAAAGCGGAGCGTGTCTCTCTCCCACACAAATAAAGCAAGGTTCCAACAAGGATATGACCAGCAAACAAACAAAACAAAACTGAAATTAAAAAGACGCTCCAAGTATTGCACATAATATGTAAAGTGATAAAAACTTAGTTCAACGAAGACGACCTCATGATAGTCGATGAAGAAGAGGGGGTGCCTTGGGCATCCCCAAGCTTTGACGCTTGATGGTTCTTGATATTCAGAGGGGGTGCCATGGGGGCATCCCCAATCTTGAGCTTTGATCCATCTTCAATTTCTTCATTATCCTCTCCTTTGGAGCTTAAAAACTCCCTTCACACAAAACTTCTCATAAACTGATTAGATGGTTAGTGCTCATAAATTAAAAATGCACATTTGTTCAACTCAAGACAAATTGAAACAACTTTATAGGGCATTAGCTACTGTTTACTAAGACTCAATGTGGCACTCCTCCCCAAGGGTATCACATTTAACGATAGTAAAGAGACGAGTACAAAATAAAAGCAGAATCTGTCAAAAATTGAACAGTCTGTAAAGATCGAATTTTTCGAGGCACTTATGTAGCTAAAATCAGAAAACTCAAAACTAACGAAAGATAGATAAAAGTATCATGGTTGCTTTCTAAAAATATCAGAAAAATATGAAATTCATATATTTTTTGGATTTTCGAACAGTGAAGTACAGAAATCTGAATCTGGACAGCAAAACAACACCTCGCACTTTCAATGCATTAGAGGCTAAACTTGGCAAAAAAACCAAAAGAAAAAGATACAATGAAGTTTATATAGAGGCAAAAACTTCAAGACTCAAGAAAATAAAAAAAAACTGAAAGTAAAAGGTGGGTTGCCTCCCAAAAGCGCTTTTCTTTAACACCTTGTATCTAGGCGCAATGATTTCAATGATGATCTAATAAGAATAAGAGTTGACAAAAGAGTGCATAAAGAAACAAATACCAAACATATTTAAGATTAACCCACTTCCTATGCATAGGCATTTTGTACGAAAATAAATCCATGAAGCACAAGGCATTAAGCATAGGAAGGTAAAACAACATAAAGATAGGTGTTTTAGTAACATGAAAGCTCCAATAACCATATTTTCCTCTCTCATAATAATTTTCAGTAGCATCATGAACAAACTCAACAATATATCTATCACTTAAAACAGGCTTTTCATGATCTACAAGCACATAATTTCGGTCCATCTCAAAAATAGTGGGATCAAACCCACTTTCAATAGAATTATAATGTTTATTATCAAGTAACATAGGACCGTCGTCAAGAGCATTATCATATAAAATTTCTAAGCACAAATCTTCATTAACATGTATCTCAATGGTAGGAACAAATAAAGGATTATCATAAGATTTATCAATAAAGCACGGATTATCATATATAACAGTAGCAAACTCATCTTCATAAGCATCATTAATAGAGGCCTTATCAACTTCATCATAGTAGCATGGGTTATCATAAATGAGAATAGAATTTTGAGTAGAAACATCATCAATATAGCATGGATTCTCATACATCACAAAGGTGTCTTGAGTTTGAGATTTACTGTCATCCTCGGATAGAGGGAGTGGAGGCTCACACTCTTCCTTTTCTTCCTCCATTAGTTCTTCCTTCTCCTCTTCATATTGGCTTATATTTTCATATCCTGCATCCTGCAAAATGTGAGAACCCTCTTGTGCAGCAAGGAGTCTCTTTTTATAATCAATGATATAATCATTATTGATGAAATTTTCTAAACAATAATTAAGGATCCAAGATCTTGTAAATTTAAGTTTATTAGAAGCCATGCAAGTTTCATAATTTTCGGCCATGAAGGAATCTACTTCGGAGGCTGCCACAAATGTAACAAATTGTTCTACTTGTTCAGCTCCCAAATGAGTATAGTTTAACCATTCATAGGTTGCACTTAAAGGTTCTTTACTAAAGCCACATTGGAATTTAAAATGTTTATCATGTTGCTTACAGCAACAATTTATATCATGAAGATCAAGCAAGAGTTCAGTAATCTGATTCAACTTTTTTAACATGCCTCTCAAGATTTTACCCTCTCTTGATTCTCTATACTTTATATATAATTATCTAGCTTCTATCAACATAGAGGTTCTAGTAAGTTCTTCCATAGCATTTTTTTGTTTTTGATTTTTAAAAGAGAGCAAATAAGCAAAACAGAAATAAAGACTACACTAATTTTTTGGGGTTTTAAAATTTTGCAACAAGAAAAATAAGCTAAAGAGAAATAAAACAAGCAAGAAAAAAACAAAGTAAAGTGATTGAGAGTATGAGACTCCCCTTGCTCCAGATCCAAAGTCCCCGGCAACGGCGCCAGAAAAAGGCTTGCTTGCTGGCTCAGATGGCGAAGTTGGGTGGTGCCCCAAGCGAAGGCGTGGATGTAGCAAGTAGCAGTTTTCCCTCGTTAACGAACCGAGGTTTATCGAACCAATAGGACTTTGAAATCAACAACAAAGTGAATGTTGAAGATCTATAGCGCTTAATCTTCAACTGATGTGGACCTGCACACACTCAACCAAAATACTTTGCCCCCTAACGGCGGAAAGGTTGTCAATCTTTCCGGTCTCGCAGAAAACAAAGCGGTTAATTGTATAGTGAAATAGATGAAATATGAAAATGAACCAGTGGAGTAATGATGGTGAAAAGTGATGAATAAAAGTTGCAATCAATGTAAAAAGATGGACTGGGGGCCATGGGTTCACTAGTGGAGTCTCTCAAGTAAATAGAACATTCATGTGATGGGTAAACAAATTACAGCTGGGCAATTGACAAGATTATAACACAAACTTAATCTAGCTATGACAAAGAGAACATGATAATATTTATGTAGGCATCACGACAAAGAACAAAGACCGTTGAGTCCAACTGCATCTTTGTCTAAAAAGTCCACTGTGGGATCACTATCCAGCCTATCACCCATCGGTATTAAGTTGCAAGCAACAGACATTTGCATTAAGTAAAGCGCATGAAGTAAACAATAGTAATATCAAAAGAGTCATTAACACTGCTGTTTTACCCTTAGTAGCAATAGCACACCCTCGCCCTTAGATGTTTCTGTCACTCGTGCCCAGGAACAAAAGGGGGCATGAACCCACTATCTAGCATAAATACTCCCTCTTGGAGATACACACAATCACTTGGCCAAAGTAACTACGTACATCGGAGAGCATGCAAGAACATAAATAAACATATAAGAATCAAGAACAATCTGATCATAACTTTATAATCCATCGGATCCCAGCAAACATATCACATAGAATTACAATAATCGATCTTGATCATGTTAGGCAGCTCACAAGATCATAAGACATGAAGCACAAGAGAGAGAGAGAGAGAGAGACTACCATCTAGCTACTGCCATGGACCCATGGTCCAAGGTGGGTGATGTCTACACACGCTTCTATTCTTGTAGATAGTGTTGGGCCTCCAAGAGCAGAGGTTTGTAGAACAGCAGCAAGTTTCCCTTAAGTGAATCACCCAAGGTTTATCGAACTCAGGGAGGTAGAGGTCAAAGGTATCCCTCTCAAGCAACCCTGCAATCACAATACAAAAAGTCTCTTGTGTCCCCAACACACCCAATACACTTGTCAGATGTATAGGTGCACTAGTTCGGCGAAGAGATAGTGAAATACAAGTAATATGGATGATTATAAGTAGTAATTGCAATCTGAAATAAAAATGGCAGCAAGCAAACATGTAGCAGAACTTGTTGTAAACGGTGTTTCAATGCTTAGAAACAAGGCCTAGGGATCATACTTTCACCAGTGGTCACTCTCAACAATGCAATCATAATTGAATATAAATATAAGCACTTCAATATACTACTCCAAAGTATTCTCCGGCTGGATAACGAACACTAATTCATTGTGTAGGAATGCAAAAGCACGCCTCAAACATATATTCCCAAGTACTAATGAATACCCCACACTGGACCATGAGCATTCATGGGAGGTACTAACACACCACAATTTCATAGAGACATCCAACTCAAATAATAAATCAGTGAACAAGTATCTTGTGAAATATAGCCTAAAGACCCACACGGTGCACACACTGTCACCTTTACACACGTGGGACAAGTAGTCTCCGGAGATCACATAAATAAAGCCCACTTGAGTAACATAACAACATCTAGATTGCAAAGCTCATGGTCACATATAGATCACATCATGGGAGAGAGAGATATAGACCACATGGCTACCGGTACGGCCCTCAGCCCCGAGGGAGAACTACTCCCTCCTCATCATGGGAGTCAGTAACGGCTATGAAGATGGTGGTGGAGTCGATGGAGATGGCTTCGGGGGCACTTCCCCGTCCCGGCAGGGTGCCGGAACAGAGACTTCTGTCCCCCAAAACTTGTCGGCGATGGCGGCGGCGCTGCAGATGTTTCTTTGGAATATGACGGGTCCGTCTAGGTTTTATGCGTCGGGGGCAATATATAGGCGAAAGGGCGGCGTCGGAGGGCTCCTGTGGGCCCCACACCACCTGGTGGCGCGGCAGGCATGGGTCCCGCGCCACCCTATGGTGTGGCCGGTCCACGGCCCTCCAGGTCCTCTCCTTCGGGCTTCGTGTAGTCCATTGAATTATAAGACTGCTGCTTTTTGTCCCGTCCAATTCCGAGAATATTTCCTTAAGTACTTTTCTGAAACGGGAAAACAGCAGAAAACAGGAACTGGCACTGTGGCATCTTGTTAATAGGTTAGTTCCAGAAAATGCATAAAAATGCTATAAGATGTAAACAAAACATGTAGCAAATGGTATGAAAACAAGCATGGATCATAAGAAATTATAGATACGTTGGAGACGTATCAGCATCCCCAAGCTTAGTTCTACTCGTCCTCGAGTAGGTAGAACGATAACAAATAATTTCTTAGGACGTATCAGCATCCCCAAGCTTAGTGCGTGTCTCTCTCCCACACAAGAATGCTAGGATCCAACTTATTAAGCAAACTAAAACACACACTCAAAATAAAAACAGACGCTCCAAGCAAAATACATAAGATGTAGTGGAATAAAAATATACTATCACTAGAGATGACCTGATAGTTTTGTCGATGAAGAAGGGGATGCCTTGGGCATCCCCAAGATTAGATGCTTGAGTCTTCTTGAATTTTCTGGGGATGACCCACCGGGGCATCCCCAAGCTTAGTCTTTTCACTCTTCTTGATCTCATCATATCGTCCCTTTTGCTTACTTGAAAACTTCCACCACATCAAACTCAAAGTAATTCTCATTAGAGGGTTAGTGCATAAACCAAAAATTCACAAGTTCTACTGTGACACAAGCACACCTTAATGCATTATAACATTATCTACAGCCACTGATGCTCAAAGAATCAAAAAGATCCAAATAAACATCGCAAAAGAAGCAATGCACAATAAAAGGCAGAATCTGTCAAAATCTGAACAGTCTGTAAAGACGAATTTTTTCGAGGCACTAGAGTTGCTCAAATCGAAAATCACTGAACTAGAAAAAGTTTCATACATATATGAAGATTCAGCACACAAAATCTCAAAGAATTTCGTCGCTTCTGGAATAAATGACGAATTTAACGGTGACAGACAGAAATCTGTTTCCTGTGCAGAAATCCAAATATAGCAAAAACTTTCTACTAGAGACCTTACTTGGCACAACATTGCAAGAAAATAAAGATACAAAGAAGTTGCTACAGAAGTAAACAAACTTCTTGACTCAAATAAAAGAAAAGATACTGAAAATAAAATGATGGGTTGTCTCCCATAAGCGCTTTTCTTTAAAGCCTTTTAGCTAGGCATGGTAATTTTGATGATGCTCACATAAAAATGAGAGTTGGAGCACAATAAGGGAGAATCAAGAAGCAACTATAAAACTCATTTAAGTCTAACCCACTTCCTATGCATTGGAATCTTGTAAGTAAATAAATCCATGAAGCATAAATTGACTAGCATAGGAAGACAAAATAGGTGCAACTTCAAAAATTTCAACAAAAGGAGAGGAGATTCAATGTTATTGTGATATATGAAGCCATGTCTCCCTTTTTCATAAAAACTTTCAGTAGCATCATTGATAAAATCCACAATATAACCATCACATGTAAAATTCTTATCATGATCCATATGCATAAAAGTGTCATCATTTTTCACATAAACAAAGTTCTTCTCATTAATAACAACTGGAGCAGGATCATCATAAAGAACTTGAACATGATAAACAGGTTGTATATTAAAGGGATGGTTTTGGGTGATCCCTCCATAATTATGACAAGTTTCATGAGGATGATTGTAATTATAACCCATGTCATAATATTCTTTATAATAATTATCAAAAACTGGGGGCATAGTATCATCATAAAGAATAGAATATTTATCTTCCAAAGTGTGTTCATCTGTAAACATATCATCATTTTACTAGAAGGAGATGTATCAAACATGTAATCATTAGTAGCAAAAGGATTTTCAAACACCTCATCCCCAAGCTTAGAGCTTATCATATCATCATTGGAAAGAATATGGATAGTACTAATAGTGTTGCAATCATTAGCATCATCATTTTCAGAATTAGTACCCAAGAGGTTTTCAATATCAAAAGTACTATGCTTTTCCCAATCATGATCACTAATATAAGTAACAGCCATAGGAACATCATCTAATTCAAAATCATCGAATTCATACTCATCACCAACAACTATAATAGGAGCAACATGTTTAGGGAAAGGTACCGTTTCCTCTCTCCTTTTACTCTTCATCTTCTTCTTCTTCTTTCCCTTCTTAGGAGGGAGAGCCTTGAAAGGAAGATTCTCCACATAACCTGGTTTATTGTTAGAAACAACAGAGGAAACTTGGAAGGATTCTTCTCTTTCATTGATAAGATCAAAACACATATTAGTCCTGTCATATTTTGGTAAAATCCCATCTTGTTTCAACCTTCTTACTTGTGAAAGAACCCCCTGAACAGGCATCTAGATAATTCTTGCAATCACCTAAAAGCCTTGTATAAAAATTAGTAACAATTATTTTCTTAGGAAGCTCATGGTTAGGACATTTAAATATTAATGTTTTCAGCCTTCCCCAAGCTTGAGCAATGCTTTCTCCATCATGAGGCCAAAAATTAAAAATGTAATTCCTATCCAAATGCATTTCATAAGGAGGATAAAATTTAGAGTAAAAGAGATTTGCAAGCTCCTTCCACTCCAAATGATGAGGATCATCAAGTAGATCATACCACTCCCTTGCTTTGTCCTTAAGTGACAATGGAAATAATTTCTTCATAACATTTTCTCTTGATAAACCTGCAATCTTAAACAACTCACAAAGTTATGTAAGTTTCAACAAGTGATCACTTGGACGGATTGTTCCATCCCCTGCATAACATTCATCCATAACCTTTTCAACAATTTTCATAGGTATTTTAAAAGGAATACTTTCAGTAGGTGGATTTAGAATATCACAAGCATGATTCGAATTATCACATATGGGAGACAAAGTATTATCAGAGCAAATTTTCTCCTCTAAAGCTGGGGAACTAAAAAGATCATTTTCATAAAAACTAGCTTCCCCAAGCTTAGACTTTTCCATAGCATTAGCAAAAATGATTTCCAAAGAACTAATACTAATTTTTTTGTTGTTTTCCGTTAAGCCTAACTAGTGAAATTAAAAACAAGAAACAAAAAGATATAATTGCAGAATCTAAAGGAAATAACTTCGAGCACTCACACAACAGCAACAGTACTAGAAAATAGCTTAGTAGCCAGATGATGTGAGTACCTTTTACCTTACCTCACCGGCAACGGCGCCAGAAAATAGCTTGATGTCTACACACGCTTCTATTCTTGTAGACAGTGTTGGGCCTCCAAGAGCAGAGGTTTGTAGAACAGCAGCAAGTTTCCCTTAAGTGAATCACCCAAGGTTTATCGAACTCAGGGAGGTAGAGGTCAAAGGTATCCCTCTCAAGCAACCCTGCAATCACAATACAAAAAGTGTCTTGTGTCCCCAACACACCCAATACACTTGTCAGATGTATAGGTGCACTAGTTCGGCGAAGAGATAGTGAAATACAAGTAATATGGATGATTATAAGTAGTAATTGCAATCTGAAATAAAAATGGCAGCAAGCAAACATGTAGCAGAACTTGTTGTAAACGGTGTTTCAATGCTTAGAAACAAGGCCTAGGGATCATACTTTCACCAGTGGTCACTCTCAACAATGCAATCATAATTGAATATAAATATAAGCACTTCAATATACTACTCCGAAGTATTCTCCGGCTGGATAACGAACACTAATTCATTGTGTAGGAATGCAAAAGCACGCCTCAAACATATATTCCCAAGTACTAATGAATACCCCACACTGGACCATGAGCATTCATAGGAGGTACTAACACACCACAATTTCATAGAGACATCCAACTCAAATAATAAATCAGTGAACAAGTATCTTGTGAAATATAGCCTAAAGACCCACACGGTGCACACACTGTCACCTTTACACACGTGGGACAAGGAGTCTCTGGAGATCACATAAATAAAGCCCACTTGAGTAACATAACAACATCTAGATTGCAAAGCTCATGATCACATATAGATCACATCATGGGAGAGAGAGATATAGACCACATGGCTACCGGTACGGCCCTCAGCCCCGAGGGAGAACTACTCCCTCCTCATCATGGGAGTCAGCAATGGCGATGAAGATGGTGGTGGAGTCGATGGAGATGGCTCCGGGGGCACTTCCCCATCCCGGCAGGGTGCCGGAACAGAGACTTCTGTCCCCCAAAACTTGTCGGTGATGGCGGCGGCGCTGCAGATGTTTCTTTGGAATATGACGGGTCCGTCTAGGTTTTATGCGTCGGGGGCAATATATAGGCGAAAGGGCGGCGTCGGAGGGCTCCCGTGGGCCCCACACCACCTGGTGGCGCGGCAGGCATGGGTCCCGCGCCACCCTATGGTGTGGCCGGCCCACGGCCCTCTAGGTGCTCTCCTTCGGGCTCCGTGTAGTCCATTGAATTATAAGACTGCTGCTTTTTGTCCCGTCCAATTCCGAGAATATTTCCTTAAGTACTTTTCTGAAACGGGAAAACAACAGAAAACAGGAACTGGCACTGTGGCATCTTGTTAATAGGTTAGTTCCAGAAAATGCATAAAAATGCTATAAGATGTAAACAAAACATGTAGCAAATGGTATGAAAAAAAGCATGGATCATAAGAAATTATAGATACGTTGGAGACGTATCAGTGGGACTACTCACAAATCCTCCCGGAGTAAGGCATGACGATGAAGAGCCTGGTGGTAGATATTGATAAGTTTGGTGGTGCCCTAAGCGAAGGCGGAATTGTAACTAGTAGCAGTTTTCCCTCGTTTAACGAACTGAGGTTTATCGAAACAGTAGGACTTTGAAATCAACAACGAGGTGAATGTTGAAGATCTCTGGCGCTTGACCTTCAACAGATGTGGACCTGCACACACTCAACCAAAATACTTTCCCCCAACGGCGGAAAGGTTGTCAATCTTTCCGGTCTCGCAGAAAAAAAAGCGGTTAATTGTATGATAAAATAGATAAAATATGAAAAGTGACCAGAGGAGTAATGATGATTAAAAACATGTAAATGAGGTTGTAAACAATGTAAAAGGATGGACCGGGGGCCATGGGTTCACTAGTGGAGTCTCTAAAGTAAATAAAATATGCATGTGATGGGTGAACGAATTACAACTAGGCATTTGACAAGATCATCACACAAACCCAATTTAGCTATGACAAAAAGGACATGATAATATTTATGGAGGCATCACGACAAGGAACAAAGACCGTTGAGTCCAACTGCGTCTTTGTCTAAATAGTCCACCGTGGGATCGCTATCCAGCCTGTCACCCAACGGTATTAAGTTGCAAGCAACAGACAATTGCGTTAAGTAAAGTGCATGAACTAAGCAATACTAATATGAAAAGAGACATTAACACCGATGTTTTACCCTTAGTAGCAACAGCACACCCTCGCCCTTAGACGTTTCTGTCACTCGTGCCCAGGAACAAGAGGGGGCATGAACCCACTATCTAGCAAAAATACTCTCTCTTGGAGATACACACAATCACTTGGCCAAAGTAACTACGCACATCGGAGAGCATGCAAGAACATAAATTACTCATAGAAGAATCATGCACAATCTGAACATAACTTCATAATCCATTGGATCCCAGCAAACACATCATATAGCATTACAATAATCAATCTTGATCATGTTAGGCAGCTCACAAGATCATAAGACATGAAGCACAAGAGAGAGAGACTACCAACTAGCTACTTCCATGGACCCGTAGTCCAAGGTGAGACTAGTCACAAATCATCCCGGAGGAAGGCATGACGATGAAGAGCCCTCCGGGATCGATCTCCCCTCCGGCAGAGTGCCGGGATCAGCTTCAGAATCACCCCCGAACTAGGGTTTGCGGTGACGGCGCGTCGGGGTGACTTCTCTGGAAAATAATGGCCGCCCTCTCATTTTTAGGGTTAAAGGGATTTTATAGGCGTTGGAGGGGGCCGAGGCGGTGCCCAGAGGGCAGGGGCGGGCCCCACCCGCAGGTCCAAGGGGGGCCACGGCCGCCACCCACCTCTGGCCTGTGGGTGGACCCCCAGGCTCCCCTTTGGTGTCCTGGTGCCTTCTGTCGCATAAAAAATCTCCGTAAATTTTCAGCGCAATCTGACGATATTTCCTGTGGTGGATTTTCTGAAATACAAAAACAGCAAAAACAGGAAACTGGCACTAGGCATCTTGTCAATAGGTTAATCCGAAAAAATGCATATAAATGATGTAATACGATAATAGAAACATGTGAAAACATCACAAAACTAGTATGGATCAATAAAAAATTATAGATACGTTTGACACGTATCACCGTGCAGGATCTGAAGGATCAACTTAGCCGACGACATGATGAATCCACTGCTGTGGACGACAAGTTGCTAGGTAATCCTTTTTCGAACTTGCGTCCCTCAGTAGTTCACTTGTTTACTCTCCTAGTCACCAGAATGCTTGTTTCTGACTTTATCTTTTTTGCATTACAGCACCATCCGGCTTTGGGGGAGATTTGGGGTATGAATCCCGGCTTAACCGTATACTGGAACTTGGCGAGCTGGTGCTGAAACTGTTAATGTTGGGGGAAGCTTTTGCAAAGAAGCTTTTCCCTACAGATACGCCCAGCTGCTCCAATCTGACGGATCTGGCCAGCATCCTTGGTCGAGCTGCGGACAACCTTGACGAAAGGCTGCGCTCCAGTGCCAGAGGCGGTGCTAAAACGGCGATGGGTCATATGATGGCCCACTACCCTAATGCAGAGCCTTGGTGGGTGGCATCCGGCTTTCCAGAGGTCAAAGAAGACGGCTCCCTCCTTACACCGGAGGATGAGAAGACCATTATGAGCTGTGTTGCTGACTATGCCTGCAAAGTGGCCAATTTGGTGTCTTTGACGACCTTATTTAAGGATGTTCCAGCTCCTGCCAGCCCCGAAGAAGAGTCTGATGATGAGCCAGAGCACGGCGGCGGCAATGCTTGAATTTTGTGCCTGCAAAAAACATTTGTCTTATGCATTCAGCTGCTTCAAACTATTTAAGTTTGTAAAATATTTAACTTTTTATGTTGAGACGGTGCTTTTGTAGAAAACACTATGCTTTTGTATTAAAGTTATGTCCGATCGATGTTTATCTGGCTTATATGCTTTAGCCCATTCGGAAGCTGCAAACCATTAGCGCAAAAACTTTATGTCGGGCACAGGGTGAAAGCACCAAAATGTTAAAAACCCGGAACATTAAGCTGGCTCCTGGTGCCAAAAATTCTACTAAGGCAACCCGTCATAAAAGCGATCAAATAAATTCGTCTTAAGACACAAAAACAGGTTGTTAGCCGCATTAAGGCGGTAAGTTATGTCTGCCAACGCAACAAGGCGGAAGCTTTTAACCAACTAGCAAGAGATGCAATTTCGGGTTAACTTTAAATAGTAGGATCATCAGGAAATAAAAATACTGTAGATACGCGAAAAACATGAGCGAATGATGGTGTGATGGAAAGAGTTGGGTGGTGCCCCAAGCGAAGGCGGAGTTGCAGATAGCAGCAGTTCTCCCTCGATAATGAACCGAGGTTTATCGAAATAGTAGGACCTTGAAATCAACAACAAAGTGAATGTTGAAAATTTCTGGCGCTTAATCTTCAACATACGTGGACCTGCACACACTAAACCAAAATACTTTGCCCCCAACGGCGGAAAGGTTGTCAATCTTTCCGGTCTCGCAGAAAACAAAGCGGTTAATTGTATAGTGAAATAGACGAATTATGAAAATGTACCAGTTGAGTAATGATGATGAAAAGTGATGAATAAAGGTTGCAATTAATGTAAAAATATGGACCGGGGACCATGGGTTCACTAGTGGAGTCTCTAAAGTAAATAGAACGATCATATGATGGGTAAACAAATTACAGCTGGGCAATTGACAATATTATAACACAAATTTAATTTAGCTATGACAAAGACAACATGATAATATTTATGGAGGCATCAAGACAAGGAACAAAGAACGTTGAGTCCAACTGCATCTTTGTCTAAAAAGTCCACTGTGTGATCACTATCCAGCCTGCCACCCATCGGTATTAAGTCCACCGTGCAAGCAACAGACATTTGCATTAAGTAAAGTGCATGAAGTAAGCAATATTATATATCAAAAGAGACTTTAGCACCGTTGTTTTACCCTTAGTAGCAACAGCACACCCTCGCCCTTAGACGTTTCTGTCACTCGTGCCCAGGAACAAGAGGGGGCATGAACCCACTATCTAGCAAAAATACTCTCTCTTGGAGATACACACAATCACTTGGCCAAAGTAACTACGCACATCGGAGAGCATGCAAGAACGTAAATCAATCATATAAGAATCATGCACAATCTGATCATAACTTTATAATCCATCGGATCCTAGCAAACACATCACATAGTATTACAATAGTCGATCCTTATCATGTTAGGCAGCTCACAAGATCATAAACATGAAGCACAAGAGAGATACTACCATCTAGCTACTACCATGGACCCAAGGTCCAAGGTGGGACTACTCACAAATCATCTCGGAGGAAGGCATGGCGATGAAGAGCCCTCCGGGATCAATCTCCCCTCCGGCAAAGTGGTGGGAACTGCTTCAGAATCACCCCCGAACTAGGGTTTGAGTAGACAGCGCGTCGGGATGTATTTTGTGGAAAATAATGGCCGCCCCGACGTTTTTAGGTTTAATGTGTATTTATAAGCGTCGAAGGGAGCCGAGGAGGTGGCCCATGGGCAGGGGCGGGTCCCACCCGCGGGTCCCCCCAGGCCGCAGCAGGAGGCCGCCTGCACCCTGTGGGTTGCCTCCGAGGCTGCCCTCCGTACTCCGTCTTCGTCTTGGCTTAAAAATAATCTCCGTAAATTTTGGTCCAATTCCGAGAATATTTCCAGAAGTAAATTTCTGAAACACAAAAACAACAAAAACAGGGAACTGGCACTGGGCATCTTGTCAATAGGTTAGTCCAACAAAATGCATAAAAATGATGTGATATTATAATAAAAACATGTGACAACATGACAAAATTAGCATTGATCACTCAAAAATTATAGATACGTTTGACACGTATCAGCGAACCAGACTTTATTTCATGATCATAATATGATGTTTGAGAGAATTTAAGTAAAAAAGGGACGTAGCTGCGTGATATTCCAAGGACGTTTTGTCTCTTCTAGGTCATCTTCTACGTGCCTTTTCCTCTTGCCACTTTTCTTGGTGGGATCTTTCTTCAAATCTCTTAGATCTAGGAGGTAGTATGATCCATTGTTCAGGACTTTGCTGATAACAAACGGACCCTCCCATGGCGGGGATAACTTGTGATGTTTGCTTTGAACAAGCCGGAGTACCAAGTTACCTTCTCGAAAAGACCGGTACTTCACTCTGCGGCTATGGTAGGGACGCAAGTCCTGCTGGTACTTGGCAGAACGGGAAAAGTGTAAGCTCTCGCTCTTCTTCGAGGATGTCTAAGCCATCTTGATGAGCTTTTTCTGCGTCTGCTTCGACATAGGCTGCAACACGTGGCGAGTCATGGATCATGTCGGAAGGCAGTATGGCCTCTGCACCATAGACCAAGAAAAATGGCGTGAGGCCGGTGGATCTGTTCTCCGTAGTGTGGATGCTCCAT
The DNA here is from genome assembly GCA_012064385.1 of Puccinellia tenuiflora. Classification (NCBI taxonomy): domain Eukaryota; kingdom Viridiplantae; phylum Streptophyta; class Magnoliopsida; order Poales; family Poaceae; genus Puccinellia; species Puccinellia tenuiflora. Next base: position 637,079 of record QRDG01002198.1, on the reverse strand, counting down.
AAGATGGCCAGCAACTCTTCAACCCAGGCACTGCTGCCTGACGAAGGGGTACCTCTAGGCGTGGTTTGATGCCTTGCAAAATCATGCCATTAGTGCGATCGACCTGTCCATTGGACTGAGGGTGAGCTACAGAAGCCACATCAAGTCGGATCCCTACTCTGCCACAATATTTGGCCAACTCACCGACGGCAAAGTTAGTGCCATTATCGGTGATGATACTGTGAGGGATGCCAAACCGTGTTGTCATCTCAATGATGAATTTTGTGGCTGTTTTTCCATCAAGCTTTTTGATGGGTTTTGCCTCTACCCACTTCGTAAACTTATCTACTGCTACTAGGAGATGTGTACGCCCACCTCTAGCCGTACGAAAAGGTCCAACCATATCAAGCCCCCGGACCGCAAAGGGCCAGGTAATGGGGATGGTTCTTAGGCCTTGTGTCGGCATGTGGTTTTGCTTTGCATATCTCTGGCAGCCTTCACAGATTTTCACGATTCGAGCGGCGTCTTGCTTAGCTGACAGCCAGAAGAAACCAAGCCGGAATGCTTTGGCTACCAATGCCTTTGCTGCCACGTGATGGCCACATTCCCCGGAGTGAATCTCCTCGAGGATTTGTCGGCCTTATTCAGGTGAAATACATCGTTGAAAGATGCCGGATGTACTCCGCTTGTAGAGCTGATCATCGATGACGGTGTAGGCTTTGGACCGGCGCTCAATTTGCCGACTTAGTACTTCGTCGTCTTTCAGGAGCTCCTTTCTAAGGATGAAGTTTAAGTATGGTGTTGTCCAATCTGGTTGTACCAGGAAGACTGATGCAGACTCTGCCACCAAAGGGACGTCTTCATTGCCGCCTTGAACTGACGGTCGGTGAAGATGCCGGAAGAATACGTCGGAGGGAACCTGAAAAATGGCTGCTACTTGCTCCTCCGCTTTTTGCTCTTCATTATCATGTTTGATGGATGGCTTGTGCAGGTGCTTCAAAGACACATCTGGTGGGACTGGGCTCTGCTGAGAGCCGAGCCTGGCTAAGGTATCTGCCGCTTCATTGTCGTCGCGCTTGATGTGGCGAACCTCCAAGCCGGCGAAGCATCTCCCGAAGTTGTCAACTGTGCGCCTGTAGTCCGCCATTACTGGGCTCTTTGTATCCCAGGTTCCGTCCAGCTGTTGCACCACTAAGTCGGAGTCGCCGAAACATAGTAGCCTTTTGACTCCGATCTCCTTTGCCATGTGAAGGCGATGTAGAAGGGATTCGTACTCCGCCACATTGTTGGATGCATTGAAGTGAATTTTCAGGACGTAAATTAGCTTCTCCCTTGTTGGGGATTGTAGAATGACGCCAGCTCCTGCTCCTTCCTTCATTTTAGATCCGTCAAAGTGCATAATCCAAAACTCTGAATCTAGGAGTGGCTTGCTTTCCATTGCTTCTATCTAGTCGGCCACAAAATCGGCCAAAGCCTGAGACTTAATGGCTGTTCGAGGCTTGTAGTGGATGTCAAATGCTGCTAACTCAATTCCCCACTTGGCAACTCTGCCGGTGGCTTCTACATTATTGATGATGTCCTTTAAGGGAGCTTTGCTAACCACTGTTATGGAGTGGTCATGGAAGTAGTGCCTCAGCTTTCTGGCGGCGAAGAAAACTCCATATGCCAGCTTTTGGTAGTGCAGGTACCGTTGCTTTGACTCTGAAACTACTTCACCTATGTAGTACACGGGGCGTTGTCCCAGCAGATCCTTTCCGTCTTCAGGGCGTTCGACAACGACGACAGCGCTAATGACTAAATTGATTGTTGCTATGTAGAGCAGGAGAGGCTCCTTCTCCCTTGGAGCGGCCAATACTGGAGTGTGCGTCAGCGTGTCCTTCAGTTTTGCTAAGGCGGCTTCCGCTTCTTCTGTCCAAACGAATTTGTCGGACTTTTTCAGTAGCTTGTAAAGTGTTAAGGCTTTGTCACCGAGCCGGCTGATGAATCGGTTGACTGCCGCAGCTGAACCCGTAAGCCGTTGAATGTCCCTGAGACAAGTCGGCCTCTGGATGTTCTGTATCGCCGTGATTTTTTCCGGGTTAACCTCAATGCCTCGCTCAGAGACAATGAAGCCCAGAAGTTTGCCGGCGGGAACTCCGAAGACACACTTTGTCAGATTAAGCTTCATCTTGTACTTCCTTAGAATGGCAAAGGTTTCCGTTAGATCGGCGATGAGGTCGCCACGCTTCTTTGACATGACGGCAATGTCGTCGACGTAAATGTGGACATTGCGGCCGATTTGCTTGTCAAGACAACGTTGCATGCACCGTTGATAGGTAGCACCGGCGTTCTTTAAGCCAAAAGGCATCGTGACATAGTAGTAGTTGCCATAAGGTGTGGTGAAGGATGTTTTTATCTGATCCGACTCCTTCATCTTTATCTGATGGTAACCAGAATATGCATCCAGAAAGCATAGCATCTCTGAGCCAGCCGTTGAATCGATGACCTGATCGATCCTTGGCAAAGCGACTGGATCCTTCGGGCAGGCTTTGTTTAAGCCGGTGAAGTCGATCCACATTCGAAGCTCAGATGTGTTTTTCTTTGGGACGAGAACAGGATTTGCCGGCCATTCTGTATGAATGACTTCTGTGATGAATTTGGCGGCTGAAAGCCGCGAAATCTCTTTCCCCACCGCCTTGCGCTTCTCTGTTCCAAGGCGGCGGAGTCCTTGCTTGACCGGCTTTGCATCCTTTTTTTCCTTAAGCGAGTGCTCGGCGAGTTCCCTCGGGACACCCGGCATGTCGGATGGTGACCATGCGAAAATGTCCCGGTTCTCACGGAGGAACTCGACGATGTGCCAATGGTAGTTTCCTTGCAAGGATCAGTGTGCGATAATTTGCACTTCTTAGTGTGGTCGGAGGCTTTGAAACTCTTGTCCGGCTTGTACGATGTCTTTTTAGCAGCCGGCATCTCATCTGGCTTGACCTCCTTTTTTAGTTCTTCCAATTCTTCTCTGCTGAGTACTGCCTCAGCGCACGCAGCGTTGCCAGCTTTGCATTCTTTTGCCTTTTTGAAATAGCCATTGATTGTGATTATTCCTTTAGGCCCTGGCATCTTGAGCTTACTGTAGATGTAGCACGGCCGTGCCATGAACCTGGCATAAGCCGGCCGCCCAAATATTGCGTGGTATGCACTTTTGAAAGGTACCACCTTGAATGAGATATCTTTTGTCCTGAAGTTATCTAGGTTCCCGAAGGTAGCCGATTAGGTGATTGGACTCATCGATAATGCTTGACGTCCTGGGACGATTCCGTGGAATTTGATGTTGTTGTAATTTAGCTGTGAGACTGAAAGTTCCATTATTTTTAGCGTATCAACAAAGAGTATGTTGATGCTGCTTCCTCCATCCATTAGCACCTTTGAAAGCTTGTATTTGTCAACAATTGGACTGACAACAAGGGCATAGGTGCGCGTGTGCGGGATGTACCCTGGATGGTCACTACGATCCCATGTAACTAGTCTGTCGGACCAGGGAAAATATTGCGGTACTGCAGGTACCGTGGCATTAACATCACGCCAATCTGCTCATTCCCTTCGCGATGATCCAGTGGCCAGAATGATAATTAGGCTTTCTGTGTGTTTGGGGAATTTGCTGCTTTTCTGCTGCTTTGGTGACGCTTCTCCTGACTCAGAAGCAGATTCTTCCTTTTCTTTGTCATCTTTCCGGGACTTGCGTTTGTTCCTCGGCTTGCCTGCAGCTTGGTCCTTTTTAGCTTCTCCGTTGAGATAGCATTGGCAATTGGTGTGAGTTACTTTGTCATTTACTTTCAGATAATGAGCACATGGCTGATCCCTGATCGATTCCCAGGTTATCTTGGGAGGCCGAGATTGCTGCTCTTCTGCCGACTTTTTACTCCGCCAGTTGTCGTTGCTCTCGCTGCCTTTGCCGAAGGCTGCCGCGACTTCCGTCCAAGGGCCGGCTTGATCCTCAGCCGACTTTTTGCTAGGTTGATTTTTCCTCTGGGAGTCAAGATCCTCTCGTTTGTCGTTGTCTGCGGTAGCAAACTTATTTGCACATGCAAGGAGGCCACCCAGAGTCGTGGATTGGTCGCTGAACACCATAAATCGGAAGTGAGTGCCCTTCTTCAGAGACTGTTTAAAGGCATGAATTGCATGTGTCTCAGACACGCCCTCGCAGACATTCTTGACTTCACTCCACCGGGACACGAACTCCCGACTTGATTCGTTCTTTGCTTGTACGCATCGTAGTAAGTCAGTAATCGACATTGGGCATTTGTATGTTCCTTGGAAGTGCTGAATGAAGACCCGCTTCATGTCCTCCCAAGAGTTAATTGTCTTTTCCCGGCAAGCTTTCTATCCACATGCGAGCCGTTCCGTCCAACATAAGGGTGAGGAAGCGCATGGCACAGTTAGCGTTGTTGTCATAAAGGCTGACCGTACTCACATAATCCGTCCGGCTTTTTGCCAGTAGATGGGTTTTCGGGGGGAATATCATCATCTCCCGCCATTAAAACTTCAGTCACGGTTACGCCACAAATAGCAGCAACCTTGCGGCTGAAATCGTCATCATCGGATTCTGAGTCCTCCTGCAATGGAGTACTTGATGTCTACTACATGCTTCTATTCTTGTAGACTTGTTGGGCCTCCAAGCGCAGAGATTTGTAGTACAGCGGCAAATTTCCCTTAAGTGAGTTACCCAAGGTTTATCGAATCCACAGGAGGAAGAGGTTCAATGTATCCTCTCTGAAGCAATCCTGCAATTAAGATACAAGAAGTCTCTTGTGTCCCCAACACACCTAATACAATGGCTAATTGTATACATGCACTAGTTCGGCGAAGAGATAGTAAAATGCAAGTGATATGGATGGTAAAAGGTGATTTTGTAATTTTGTAATAAAAATGGCAGCAAGCAAACAAGTGAGAAAAGTGACTAAAAATGGTGTATCAATGCTTGGAAAGAAGGCATAGGCTTCATACTTTCACTAGTGACTGCTCTCAACATCATTAACATAATTAAACACATGATAGTTCCCACAAAAACACATGCAAGGTAGATGTTACTCGGAGATCATTCTTTCGTGGATCAAATAGGATGAGAATTGCGTAGGGCTACGAAAAGCACATCTTAAAGTTCGTATTCCACATCTATGGACACTTCATGTTGTCACTATCCGCATCCAAAGATAGTACTAAAGAATGATTTATAGGCCAAAGGGTGTCGTGAGGGGGTCTCCGAGGGGCAAGGACCACCCCCGGCCGCTGCCTCCCTTAGACCCACGGGTGGGACCCGCCCCTGGCCTGTGGGTCCCTCCCGGGGTCGCCCTTCTGGCTCCGGTCCTTATTTCCACAATAAAAAATCTTCGTAAATTTTCGTCCAATTCCGAGAATATTTCCAGAAGTAACTTTCCGCCAAAAACATGACAAAAACAGGAAACTGACACTGGGCATCTTATCAATAGTTTAGTTCAATAAAATGCCTCAAAATGATATAATAAGATAGTAGAAACATGTGACAACATCACAAAACTAGCATGGATCAATCAAAAATTATAGATACGTTTGACACGTATCAGTACTGTCAACAGATCCGGCTTCTGAGTCCATCCCTGTTTGCAGAGAAGGTAAGATCGACTCAGGATCAGTGTCGGATCTGATTGATCCAGACCCCTCAACATTGCCCACGAAGTGTAACTCCGAGGCTTGAGAGTAATCGGCAAAGCCGAATTCATCATCTGCATCATAGCAGAGGTTGTTGTCGGCCGCATTCCGAAGGAAAGCGAGATCCGACTTTTCTTCCATGTTCATAGGGTGGGTGGTGGGCGCGCAATAGCTGATGTCGAGCGCTCCCAAGGCGGCAGCGGTGAAGCCGACGAAGATGTCGAAGCCGCAAATGGGAAGGATGGACCAAGCTGCCGGATCTTCTTTTGCCGGCGTCCAGAAGGCGTCGTTGTTGACATAGCCTGAGCCGGCCACGTCGTACTTGCTGATGAGGCCGATGGCGATGGAGTCGCCGATGCTTCTGGTAGATCCCGCCCGAAACGATACTCCGGACGTCCGTGGCCCCACGGTGGGCGCCAACTGTCGAGGTATCTTAGATGGGGTGCCATACTACGACGGTGAGAGTAGAGGGTGGAGAAGGACGTAGATAATTCCGGTAACGGGATTGGCACAAGTTTACCCAGCTTCAGATCTCACAATGGCGGTGAGATCCTACGTGCTGCTATAAATCACTATAAGGCAAAACATTGCCGGTTACAATGAGATTGTTTGGGGTTCGCCCTAAGGCGTCCTCTAGCCCGTCTTATATAGGCATCTGGGTCTAGGGTTTAAAGGAGAATCCTAACCGACTTAAGTACAAGTTTGTATCTCTTCCGGCTTGGGCCCTTTCTTCCTTGCCAAGGTAATGTCTTCTGGGCCGCCTTCTGGAGTCTTCCTAAAGCCGGATGGGCCTCCTACGCTTCAGCTTACAGGGCCGCCCGACAAAGCCGGTTGGCTATGTCACCACATGGGCCACCCTGTCAGTCTGGCTTTAGTCCTAATGATGAGGATCCCTATTCGGCATATCCCCAACACACCCAGAGGGTAGGGGCAACCATGGTCCGTGGCCTAGGGGTGACCCGTGTCGAGGGATCAACTCGGCAGTGCCCCTCCTTAAGGGACTTGGGTTTATCGAGAACTTCATGACGTGGGTGACACCGGCGGCTAACAAGGAACACAGGAAATTGCCAGAGTTCGGATCCCCGGTGAAGTAAAACAATCTGTATTCTCTTGCTGGTTTCTTTGTGCGTTACAATGTCGTCGTAAGGGCTTATGGTGGCGATGAGATCTAGAGATCCCTCTACCCGGCGGCTCCTCCCAGCCTTTATAGTAGGCTGGGTATCGGGTATCCGTATCCGGGTAGGTTTACAAGGTCTAGAGCGTAACCCTAACCCTAATCTGGCACAACAAGGGACCTTGCGCTGCCCTTCACATGGGCCTGGGCCTTCCTCCAGATGTGCTTGCCGACGAATCCTTTCGAGTAATGGTTACCGGGTACCCGACAGGTGGGACCTGATGATCATAACCATGTCAGTAGCCCCCGAGTCTTCAGGTGATTCGCAGAATCAGGTGGATACTCTAGTCCGAGTACCCGATCATTAGTCAATTCTTTAACTGAGAAGCCATTACTCGAGTCCGGAGATAACATCGAAACAAGGAGATTCGCGAAGATATCACTTTAACGAGTCTCGAGAACTCGACAGTTCGAATCCAGCTAACTGTACATGGGAGAGAAATAACGATAAGCTGCTTCGAGTTCGGGTTCCCAGACCTGAACACCGGATCAAGTCTGCCTATAGGTAAGCAAGACTAAAACCCGAGTCCGGAAGAGCATCGGAGCAGGTCTGCCTGTAGATAAACATGAATGAAACCCGAGTCCGGAAGAGCATCGGATCAGGTGGATTCGTGGGGATGACACTTAGCGAGCCTGGAACACACGACGGATCGGGTCCAGTTAACTGCACTCGGGCAAAACAACACTAAGCTACTTCAGATTCGGGTCCCCGGACCCGAACCCGGAAAAGGCAAGCGTAGCCGGATTTTTGCCGCTTGAGGTCTTACAAAATCTCGACTCTTGCAATGTGATGGGTACCTAACGCGTCCGTCAGGGTTTTCTTCACACCGTAGGCGTGTATATTCACTAGGTACTTCACAGTCTGAGGCGAGTCCCAGGCCAACGGAATGGATCCGTTGGTCTTACCTTCACGTCGTGGACGTGGCATCCAAAGATCTATTGTCGCGGAGGCAATCTGGGAAGATAATAATTTGCCCAGGATGCGATCGACTAGGGCTTAGTCGAATGACCACGAGTACGGCTACCCGGGAGAGGAGCCAGAAGCCTTATGACGTCATGGATGACGTCGCCCCTAAGCACTTGATTTGACGTAACTCTGCGACAGTTGCCAGAGCAAGACCACTTCGTACGCCGGTTCAATGGCACATTGACTGCCCGTGGCAGAAAATACGGAGCGACACCCTTGATTCCAGCGCCCGGCGGTGTAGTGGGGGGCGCCAGTTCACTTCTTGACCGACACGTGGACGGCTCGATGCGGGGCTAGAGATGCAACCGCACGTCCGACGGCCACGATCGCCAACCGTGGGCTTGATAAAGGGAAAAATCTCCAACGGAACTCACCTCTGCTGCCATTCCTCCTTTTCTTGTTTCTCTTCCTCGCATTCTCCGATCTGCCTTTCTCCCCTACTCCTTCGCCATGGGCAAGAAGAGCAAGAACCCCTCCGGAACCGCCGCCGCGCCACCGAAGATATTGAAAGGAGACTGGGAGGTGTCCACCGTCAACGACCGCCATTTCTCCGGTCTGAGGGCTGACGGCCGCTTGCCGGCGGCAACGAGCGGCAGAGTGCGATGCGCCGGTAACGAGGTAACTCCTTCTCCTCGCGCCGGCGAGCGCGTCGTCTTCATGGATTTCCTGACGCGGGGTCTATCCTTTCCCCTCCATGATTTCGTCCGAGGCCTCTTGTACGCTTACGGCGTGCAATTGCACGACCTTACTCCAAACGGCATTCTCCACATTGCCTGCTTCATTGTGCTTTGTGAGTGTTTTCTTGGCGTGCATCCCCATTGGGGATTGTGGCGCCGCATCTTCTTCGTGAAGAAACACACGGTTGCCTGATGCAGCTTGGCGACCGGAGGCTTTGGCATTCAGACTCGCAACGATGTCCCCTACTTCGACATCAAGCTGAGCGAATCCGTGCAAGGATGGAGGAAACGCTGGTTTTACTTCGCTGTCAAAGGAGAAAAAGAAGTGCCCCAGTTCTCCCTCGAGGCTCAAGTGAAATCAAAGAGGACCTGGAGGCATGACCTGAGTCCCACGGAAGAAGCAGAGGCCAATGACCTCTTATCCCGAGTTGCTTCTCTCCGTTCCACACCTGGCAAGGAGTTGACTGGGATGCAGCTTATCTGCACTTTTCTGAAGCGACGCATCCAACCACTCCAGGCGAGAGTCCACGGTATGTGGGAGTACTCCGGGCTTTAGGACCCGACAAGAACGTCATCCGAAGAGATTTCGGGTGAAGAGCTGGAGGCGCGGGTGCGCCAGATCACTCACCTCAAGAGAGATGACTCCTTCGTCGAGTCCATTGCCGCGACTCCTTTCAGTAACGAAAATCCCCTTCCCGAGGTAACTGAAGTTCTAAATTTGCTTGGCGCTTCTTTCAATTTCATAGACCCTTTGACGAGCATCCTTTTCCTTGCAGGGACATGTTATCTTGACATCCTACCCGACAATTCCTTCGGGTAAAGCTCCGGTGGAGACAGATGAGCCTTCGGGTTCTGTGTCTGAGGCTCTTGCCGAGGAGTCTTCCGATGATGACGATGAAATCAACTCTTCCCCTCGAGCTAATGAAAGAGTCATTCGAAAACGAAAACTCGAGTTTGCTGGTGAGAGCGCGAATGCGGGGAAGGACGATCCTTCCAACGTACCTGGTGCTCCTACAGTTACCTCGGGTTCTTCTCCTACTCCAGATTCGTCCATTTTGGAGGACATGGAAGTGATAGACGCGGCTCCTCTGGCATACAAACCTCCTCCACCGGCAAAGAAACCTCGGGTGTCGACACGGTGGAACATCTATAACAAGGTGCCCGTGATCAATGTCGAGTGCGACAGGTGAGGAACTTTTGTCCTTAACCCTGGTACTTTTTGCCTTTGTTGCGTCTTGCTTAGTCACCTGCTGTCTCTGTCAGGGACGATCCTGCTAGTGGCTCGCCTCCTCCTGCTAGCGACTCGGCTCCTCCCGCTAGTGGCTCGACTCCTCCTGCTAGCGGTTTAGCTCCTCCTGCTGGCGGTTCGGCTCCTCCTACTGATGGTTCTTCGGGTCTGCTCCCGAGGCGCGAAGGACACGTGAGCTTCCATCGAATCGCTGGGTTTACCCTTAGTAGCCCCCGAGGCCGGGCGCAATTGTGCGCAATTGGGCGTGGGCTCTCGCTTTGCTTTCTATCTTTTTACTGACCTTTTCCTTTGCAGCCCTATATTCACAAGATGCTGGACCTGGCTTTAGAATATGTGCACGTGGAGACTGAGAGGAACGATTTGCGAGGGAAGCCTGCGTGCTCGCAAGGTATCTTTTCTCCTTCATTGTTGTATATGTGCTTGTTGTCCATTTTTACTGTTCTGATTCCTTCTTAACCTTGCGGTTCTTCGCAGGAGCACTTGATACTATGCTTACTGAGAACCAGAACCTTGTTCGCCGTGCTACCGATCTGGAAGCTCGGGTCGCCGCACTTGAAAAGGAACTAGAGGACTTGAAGAATCAGCGGGAAAAAGAATCCCGGGAAAACTTCAAGCGTCATGAGGATTTGCCTGGCCAGGCGACTCTGTTGGCGACTTCCTTGTCGAGTAAGTTGTGTTGCTAAAGCTTATATTGCTTTAACCCATGCAGTTGGCTAACTCGCCTTCCTGTGCAGGTGCTCTTGGCGTGAAGTTCGATATTGCAGGTCGCTAGCGCGTGGACTGTCTGTTGGATGCCATATCTCTGGCGTGGGATTATGGCAATCGCGCTCACGATCTTGTGGTGAAAGCCACGGGTGTGTTCTCCTCAATCTGGAAAAGTATGTATCCTAAGGAGGAGAATGCACCCGAAACTTTCAACGAACTTGTTGAGTTGTTCGGCACAGAGGGCGACCCGCTTGGCGAGTTCAGCCGTGAACAGACCATCTGCGATGCAGAGACTGTGCTATCACTCGCGATGGGGCATGGAGTTCAAGGTGACCTCAACAAAGTTACCTCAGAGTTTCCAAAGGGACCCGACGGCGTGGAGGTAGACCTTCGACCCCTCCAACCCCGTGCGCGTAAACTTGTGGAGCAGCTGTCGCAGATGCTGGAGCGGAAGGCCTGTACCTTCGATACACCTGCTGCTCCCTCTTCTTAGTTGTTTGATCTTGTAATGTTACTATTATGCCTTGTACTTGTAAACTGTGTTAAACTTTGGAATCAATTCTGCTTTTGCCTGTATGCGAGTGTGTGTTGTCTCTTGGCGGGTTGTCGCATGCGAGTGTATTGTTGTGTCCTTTAGGAGTAGCAACTAACCCGGGCTTTACCAGGCCAGATGGGAGATTTAACGTTTTTGCTTGGCTTTGTTCTGTTTGTTCATCAGGCTGGTGGTCCCAACTCTTCGTCCATTTCGCTAAACTGTGATAAACGACTGCGCGTCCCCTCCATTTCTGTGCCGCCGGAAGAAGAATCCTTTTGGGTCAACCGTTTGCGGGTATGGGCAGAAGAGGCCGAATGCCGGCTTCGAGTAGTCGAAGCAAATCTGGCTGTGCTGAAGTCGAAGCAGGCCGCTAATGTTGAACGGGAGAATTTTATCCTTTCCGAGTTGCGACAACTGAGCGACCATCTCCTTTGTAAGCTTTGTCTCTGCTTGTTCCCTTAGCAGTTTTGCTGAAATATTGCGTAACTGAGCTTCTCTGACAGGTGTTCAACTTGATTCCGGCGAAGAAGTTCGGCGAGTCAGGCTTAAACTTAATGTGGTTGCGGATCTTGTTGCTCGTGGTGCTCCCAGCTTCTGGTCGGTCCGAGATAGAGGGCACATACTTGTTACTCTGCAGAATCGGGTCGATCAAATTGATTCCTTCGTTGAATCTTGCCGTTCTGCCTTGGAATTGGTTTACAAGGCCTTGTTTCCTCTTAACCCGGCGCCTCATAGTTTGGCTGACTTGATGAAGAAATTTCGTCATGGAGAGGCTATTGAAGGATTTGTGCGGGAGCAATTGGAGGCGGCAGCCCGTTTTGCTTTTGCACTTGTCCTTATCCACCATCCGCACCTAGATTTGGAAAATATTTCAAGAGGGCCGCCTGCTGGTTTTGACTGGGAGAATACAGCTCTGGATCCGTTTTATGCGGCTGCTGATGGACCCGCCAGAAGTGCGGCTGCTCTCCTTGAAAGGGAAACTGCTGCAATTCTCCGTCGTCAGCATGCTGATCTGTAGCCCGAATTGTCTCCTGTAAATCCATGTACCTTTGTGTGGTTACGATGATTTGTGTAATTCTCCTTGTCTTCTGTGCGGCGAATCGACCCATGATTTGTCTCCTTTGCCGAGCTTGTTCCTGGTAGGTACGGCCCCCGAACGTTGGGGGTAACATGAGCTGAGCCATGCGAGAGGAGAGTTAGGTGAACTCTTTCGAGTAGATTATGGGGCGCAGCCCCCAAGCGTCGGGTGCGGCCCAAGCTAGGTCGACTCTTAGTAGAGTTAGATGGATTATTCGAGTAGCTTGTGGGGCGCAGCCCCGGAGTGTCGGGTGCGGACCAAGCTAGGTCGACTCTTAGTAGAGTTAGATGAATTTTTCGAGTAGCTTGTGGGGCGCAGCCCCCGTGTGTCCGTGATGATGCTGTGGGGCCCTCCGAAGCGGAAGACGATGGACTTGACGAAATTTAGTGCTGTCGTTGCACCTGCGTTGGTGACCGGTTTGGCCTCGATCCATTTGGAGAATTTGTCTACTGCCACCAGAAGGAAAGTGTGTCCCCCGGGAGAAGATTTTCTCAACGGGCCTACCATGTCGAGTCCCCATTGTGCAAAGGGCCATGCAATTGGTATCATGTTTAGCTCCGTTGCATGGGTGTGCGGTTTGGCGCAAACCGTTGGCACCCAGCGCATCGGTGGACTATCTCCTTGGCGTCCTGCATGATGGATAACCAATAGAATCCTGCTCGTCGCGTTCTGGCTGCGAGTGCCCGACTACTCGCGTGATGTCCACATATGCCTTCATGGATATTGAGTAGAATTTTTCTCCTTTCTTCTGGTTCAACACATCGCAGTAGTATCCCTGATGCGCTTTTCTTGTACAGCTCTCCCTTGACCGTGACGAATGCTTTGCTGCGCCGAGTGACTCGGTGGGCCTCGACTGGGTCCTCTAGTAACTCTTGGTGTAGCAGGTATGCTATGTATTGCTGAGTCCAGGAAGGTTCCACGAGGAAGACCTCATAAGAATTGGCTTCTGTTGGCTCGTTCTTTTGTTCGGCTGGTTGCTCGGAGCCGACGGCCGGGGCTGCTGCTGCCGGAGCGTCGGGGTCCTTGTACTCGATGGAGCGTTTGCTTATCTGCTCGAGGAAAACTCCAGCAGGTACGGGTGCGCAGGTGGAGCCGATGTTGGCCAGCCTGTCAGCCTCCTCATTGCTTCCACGTGCGATGTAAGACAACTCGCACCCGTCGAAGCTTCCTTCTAGGACATTGTAGAGGTCCCTATAGGCTGTCATGTTGGCAAATACTGCGTCGCAGTCCTTCATCGTCTGTTGGACTACGAGATTTGAGTCCCCATAGATCATGAGCCTCGTTGCCCCGTAGGCCTTTGCCATCCGCATGCCGTGCAGTAGGCCTTCGTATTCTGCCTCATTGTTGGATGCCTTCTTGAAATTCATCTGGAGTACGTATTTCAGCTTGTCTCCTTTGGGTGAAATCAAGATAACACCTGCTCTGGCTCCTTCGTGCCTCTTCGACCCATCGAAATACATGATCCAGGAATTGGACAGGTCCGGGGGACCTGGAGTCTGAATCTCTGTCCATTCTGCAAGGAAATCTGCCAAGGCCTGGGACTTGAGTGCCTCTCTGGGTCGGTATGTGATGTCTCTGGGCGACAATTCGATTCCCCACTTTGCTACTCGACCTGTTGCCTCTGGGTTATTGAGTATATCCGACAAGGGCGCATTTGTCAGCACCGTGACGGGGTGCTCAGAGAAGTAGTGCGTTAGCTTTCGCGCCGTCATGAATACTCCATATGCGAGCTTCTGGTAGTGCGGGTACCGTTGCTTTGATGTCGAGAGTACGTTGCTAACATAGTAGATTGGGCACTGGACACCATGTATCTTTCCTTCTTCCGCTCGTTTGACTACGAGCGTCGTACTGACTACTTGTTTGGTTGCAGCCAGGTACAGGTATAGAGGTTCCCGTTCCTGGGGTGCCACCAGAACTGGTTTCGTTGACAATGTCTACTTGAGTTCAGCAAATGCTTTGCGACCCTCCTCTGTCCACTCGAAGTTGTCTGCTTTTTTTAGCAGCTGGTAGAACGGGAGGGCTTTTTCTCCTAATCTGCTGATAAATCTGCTTAAGGCTGCGCCTCGCCCCGCTAGGTGCTGGACTCCCTTGAGGTTGGTTGGCTCCTCCATTGACAGGATTGCTTGTATCTTCTCAGGATTCGCCTCGATGCCCCTGGCGGATACGAGGAACCCGAGCAGTTGCCCGGCGGATACCCCGAACACGCACTTCGTTGGGTTGAGCTTGATGTGATACTTGTTGAGTGCTGCGAAAGTTTCGGCTATGTCGTCGAGGAGCGTGGCCTCATCCTTTGTCTTGATGACAATGTCATCCACATATACTTGGACGTTTTTTTCGATCTGGTCCTTAAGGCAGGCTTGCATGCACCTTTGGTAAGTTGCACCCGCGTTTTTTAGACCAAAGGGCATCGTAGTGTAGCAGTATACGCCATAGGGTGTGATAAATGCTGTCTTCTCTTCGTCTTCTTCCTTCATGCGGATCTGATTGTAGCCTGAGTAGGCGTCCAGGAAGGACAGACGAGCACATCCCGCGGTCGAGTCAATGATTTGATCGATGCGTGGGAGGGGAAAGTGGTCCTTGGGACAATGCTTGTTGAGAGCTGTGAAGTCTACACACATGCGTAGCACCTTCGAGTTCTTCTTCGGGACAAGGACGGGGTTTGCTACCCAGGTGGCTTGTTTTATTTCCCGGATAAACTTGGCTGCGAGGAGCCGGTTGATTTATTCGCCAATGGCTCTGCGCTTCGGTTCTGCAAAACGCCGGAGGGACTGTTTGATAAGTCTGGCCTCAGGGCGTATTTCAAGTGCGTGCTCGGCGAGTTCTCTGGGGATGTCTGGCACGTCCGCAGGACACCAAGCGAATATTTCCCAGTGCTCACGGAGGAACTCGACGAGCGCGCTTTCCTATGCGGAGGGCAGATTGGCGGATATGATTGCCGTTTTGGTTGGATTCGCTTGGTGCACCTGATGGGTTCTCGTGTCGCTGCTCTTGTTGAACTCTCTGTCGGGTGCCGTTGACTGAGTTACGGGTGGAAGGTTGTAATCGGTCGAAGAGCTCAACTGTGAGAGTTCTTCGTGCATCCCGAACGACTCGGAGATCTTGTTGAAGTCCCAGTCGTAGCTGTCCGATGTCCTGTAGTCCCCTCGAACGGTAATTGTGCCGTTTGGTCCTGGCATTTTGAGTAAAAGGTATGTGTAGTGTGGCACGGCCATGAACCTTGCGAATGTCGGGCGGACCAAGATGGCGTGGTACTGTGAGGGCCAGTCGACGACTTCGAACTCAATTTTCACTTTGCGGAAGTTTGCCGGATCTCCGAAAACTACGTCCAGATGGATTTTTCCCAAGGGATATACAGCTTTCCCGGGTACTATTCCATGGAACGAAGTGTCAGAGTCTACAAGGCTAGCTGCGAGCGAGATCTTCATGCGGCGCAGTGTGCTGGCGTAGATGATGTTAATGCCGCTTCCGCCGTCCATGAAGACCTTACTCATGACGTACCCACCGATTTGGGCTCAGAGTACTAGGGCGGCATGACCTGGTCGTGGCACCTAGGGTGGATGGTCCTCTCTTGAGAATGTGATACTGCACTCGGACCAATTGAGGTAGTCAGGAGTGGCTGGAGGTGCTGACACCGCTAGATTGACCTGTCGGGTTATCAACTTTTGGGTCCTGTTCGAAGGACGTCCCTTTTGTATCATTCCTACATGACCGACCGGGGCGGGGAAAGTTTCTGCCGCAGCCGGGGGTGGTAGTAATTGCTGAGGTGGTGGCACCCGCTGGATTACGGATGCTAGTTGTGGTGGGGGGAGTGGTAGCGCCTCGGGTGCATCTTGCACCATCACTCCCGGAATTGTTGAATACACTTTGTTCTGCGCGGCTTGATGGATCCGCCTGTATGCCGCCAATAATTTCTCAAACTTGCGGCATTCTTTCAATTGATGACCCGAACTGATGTTGCCGTGTTCATCATTGTACGGGTGGAAAGGGCATGGACCTATGAGCATTTGCTCTCCGTCCTGCTCAGGTTGCCGCTGCCGCCATTCTCTCCTGCGGCGATTCCCTTCTCGATCGTTGTGAAAACCTGCCGCTACCATTTCGGCTAGCTCATTTGGGTCAAAGTTGGGAAACTTCCTCTTTTTCCTGGGGTCGTAGCCGCGGTTTCGCCCCGAGTCTTGCTGATAGTCACGGTCATCATGTCCCCTGGGCCGGTCGTTGCGCATGTAATCCTCACTGTTTGCCTGGTCATTAGCGACATCCATCAACTGGGCTACCGTCTTCAGCTTCCGTCGCCCCAGTTCTTCCTTAAGCTCTCGCCTTCGCAATCCTCGTGCAAAAGCATCCACTGCATTTTCCTCTGTTATTTCCTCCACGGTGTTCTTCATTATTGTCCAGCGCTGGATATAGGAGCGTAGTGACTCACTTGATCCTTGGACGCAGGTTCTGAGCTCTTCTGCCGTGGCCGGGCGCTTATATGTGCTTTGAAAGTTTTGGGTGAACGCGGTGACTAAGTCGTTCCAGGATCCGATAGTGTCTGCGGGTAGACTCTTAAGCCATGCACGTGCCGAACCCGTAAGCTGCAGTTGCAGATACTGCATCGCTGTGTTCCGCGTACCGCCCTGGCATTGTACCGCCGTGAGGTAATCTTCTTTCCAGGTTTTCGGCTCCTATAGTCCGTCGTACTTTGGAGTTTCCGATGTCAATTTGAATCCTGTTGGTGTAACATCCCAAAATTTATCCCCTTTTAATTTCTTTTGCTTGTTGATTTTTGTTTGTTGCATCATCATGGCATCATCTTTGTTTGTTGCACTTTGTGGTTTGATAAAATTTTCAAATTAATAAATAGAGTTTGTCATTTTATGTGATTATCACATGTGACACTCTTATTATTTTGAAAACCAAACTATTAAAACCAAAATTATTTTGGACAAACAAATTTAAAATGTTATTTGAATTTGCAAAGTCACAAAATATTTGAGGAGAAATTAAAACCTTAGCCTATTTTATTTTTCCCCTTTTCTTCTCTCTCTTCCTATTTTTCCTGGAAAAAGAAAATAGCCAAAACTGGAAAAACATAGCCAGGCCGAGCCCAGCCTCCCCTCTTCTTTCCCTCTCTTCTTCTCTTCCTTGGCCCAGCCGGAGCAGCCCACTAGGCCCATACCCCTTCGGCCTACTTTTTTTCTTCCTCGACGTCGCTGTCGTCCTCCCGAGCAAGCGCGCCGTCGCTCCACTCCAAGCCTCCCATGCCACGCCACCCCACCTTTCCCCGGCCTATAAAGCTAGCGCCGTGCCTCACCCCCATCCAAACCCTAGCCCTCTTCCCCTCGCGCTGCCGCCCCACTTCTCCTCTCCATCTTGCTTCTCTCCGTCTCCTTCTTCCCCACCCGAGAGCCACCACCGAAGCCAGCCGGAGGAGCACCGCACCGCCCACGCCATGGAGGTCGTCGCGCCTGGCTAGACGCAGAGGAGGACCACGCGGACGTCTTCGACACGCCAGGAGCTGGAGCTGCCAGGAACGACTCCTTCGTCTACGTCCGCCCGAAGAGGAGCACGCCGCGGACGCCGACGCCACCTCTGTCTGCACCCCTCCGTCACCAACTCGGCCGATCTGATCTTCCCCGACCCTTGGGTGAGCACGCCGCCGCCTGGCATCCCTTCTCCGTCCCCCTTTGCTCTGGAGCCCGCCTTCGAGCGGAGCCATAGGAGGCCGACGCCAGGTCGAGCACGCTAACGTCCATGAGCACGAGCTCGGGCTCCTCCACCCCGAGCTCCCCTGCACACCCATGCACTCACACCGCCTCTGCACCCTGCACCGCACGCGCACGAGCGTTGTCCCGGCGCCGCCAGCCCTTGGTCGTCGCCGGCTGCACCTGTCCGTCGCCGCCGATCCTCTGTTGTCTGAACCTTGGGTTCAGTCAAATTCAGTTAACACTCGCAGATCCAGTACTTAGGCTACCGAACACCTCATCTAGACAACGATCCGTAGCAAGCCCAGTGGTTCTGTTCCCTTGACGCTGGAATCGATCCTGAGTTCGAACCCCGGCCGGCCGAATTAAATCCACCCCCTTTTTTTTTACTCTTCCGCGCAGTCCCTGACATGTGGGCCAGCTGGACCCACCTGTCATCCTCTCGGTGTACTTCTCCACCCGGTGACAAAAGCCCCAGATCTAGATCTCAGATCCAAATCTGAAGTTTTTGCAGTTTAGCCCAGTTTTTGAAATTCTTTTACAAAAAGGCCCCTACTTAATGTTTCTGTCCTGTTTTGCAATAATTAAGTACCACATGTTTCTTTTGTCAAAAATTGCAATAAAATATGTTTTCAACTCAGAAAATTGTAATCTGTTCAAATATAATTTTTGTTTGATTTTTGGAATAAATTAAAATGGCTAAAGTTAATAAATCTTTTGCTAATTAATTAAACTTGCAAAATTCATAACTTTTGATCTACTTGTCCAAAAAATGTAATCTGTCTAAATATAATTTTTCATGCATTTAATGAGTATTTTAACTTTCGGGATAAATGGAAAACTCATTAATTGAACTAATTAAAATGCCTAAATGCCTTAATTAATTATTAAATTGCTAAATCCTAATTGTAACTTGCCTAATAAAATGTTTAGCACTTAATTTGTGCATATTTAAATTTGTCATGTCATCATGCTTGATTGAATGCATTTGTATTGATTATGCCTTTGTTATGTTTTGGGGTTACCCGTAGACGACGACGTTGCTGAGTACCCCGACACCTCCGAGGATCTTGCCCAGTACCAGGCTACTGAGCCAACAGGCAAGCAGCCCCTCCCCAACTTTCTCATGTGATGCCTATTCCTGTCTTGCATGCTTTAGGACTTCCGTTCTGTTGTGTCTTACGATTCCTATTAGAATTGCATAGCCTGATAGAAGTCCAGTTATTCCTGATATGCCTGCCTATATCCTATGTTTGTTTCCAGTTACTGTTTACTAGCATGCTTAGGAGTTGATTGTGGTCTATCACATGCTTAGCTGGTATATCTTAATAATTGAAGACTTGCTATGTGGGAATCACTTTATTATATTAAAGATAAGGCACCGGCGGAAGGCCAGTTATGGTGATTTGTTCTGCTAGTGTCGCCTAGGAAAAACCGTTCTTTTCCGCTTATCCAAGAATGAGCGCCCTACCCACACGTGGGAAGACTTATGGAACCCCCCGCAACTCAGTACCGGATCTGCTATATTGGTTAGGGAGCCACAAACTAGTTCGGGCGTTTACCATTTGGAGCATAATAATAATAAAGATGAACTAAAAATGCATATAGGATTGCGGACCGTGCGTTAACCGCATGTGGAAGGAGGAGCAATCGTATGAGTGTTATCCTCCCGAAGCCGTTCTCGCAACGTTTGGGCCCTCAAAGGAGTTTCGGCCGGGCTCCCCATGTGGATCAGTCTCAGATAGGTGGCTCCCTATCCAATGTAGTAGTGAAGGGGAAGGTCGTGTTGAGATACCTTTTGCCTCTGTGGCGTGTGGTTGATCGAACGTGTATGGTTACATTTGGGCACCCCTGCAGGGTTAAATCTTTTCGAAAAGCCGAGTCCGCGGTTATGGACGACTTGGGTAATGTGCTGGCTAAAAAGATCATAGACATCACCGTATATCTTAAATAGCTAAATTGACTAGTAAATAGCCATATTCGAATAATAAACTTGCTAAAACTTGATCAACGTGTGAGTGTCCGGACTTCTTCCTCGTGGGTATATGAAACGATGGAGTCGTCTTAGGACGGGTATTGTTTGGTGAGTAGTTTAGCCCAGTAGCGCAAGCGCTCTCTTCCCTTATTCTAATTAGACGCCAGTTGTAGCGTGTCTTCTGTAGTTGTTAGGTGCTGCTGCTGCAAGTCCACATACAGCCTTTTCAACCCCAACGCATGTGCATTGTACCTTCTTTTCCTCTTGTGCGTTAGTCTTGCTGAGTACCCCCGTACTCATACCATCGGGTGTCCGGTGCCCGTGTTTTCACCGATGCAGGAGCGACAGCAGAGTTCGACGATCCAGATGGAGGCTACTTCGTAGAGTTCGACGCTGACTACGACGAGTAGATCGAGATCCTAGGCGGCAGCCTGAGACACCGTGGGCGGGTTCACCTCTTTTATTTTCCGGCCTCTGGCCTTTGATGTAGTCTGTACTCAGACGAGTGTTATGCTTCCGCTGTATTCGGGACGTATGATCCCCTGTGTTGTAATAAAAGTATTTGAAACTATGTTTATTTATCCTTTTGTGTCGTATTTGTTCTTGTAATGATTTCCAAATTGTGGTTCCGCTTGGTGAAACGTGGTTTTCGCTAAGTGGGGCTTACAGTTGGCATGCGGGACTCGCGTATGCGACGGATGAAACACTTGGCTCCACACGGCTCGTCTTCCTCTTCCTCCGGGTCTGGTGCCCTCCGGTTCTCCTCATGCCTTTTGTGGTTCTGCTCGAGTACCACACGCGGAGCCATGCTACGGTCCTCACCACGTGCTCGGCGGTTCTGATCCACTGTTTCCTACGTGCGCCTATCACGTGCTGTCATTGTTGGGTGCTCCTGCCGAGGCTCAACGTGATGCCGAGGTGAGGCTTCTCGATGGCGTTCGCGTCTGGGCGGCGGGTGCGCTGGTTCTACTGTTGTGGTCGGCGACCCGGCAGCTTGCAACGCGGTTCCGAGCATGCCAACTCCTCGTATCATCTGCCTGTGCAGTTCTGCCCGCGGATTGTCATCTTGACGCTGCGTGGTGAGCAAATACGTTGCTAATGCCATGGCAGCGTCTTGCGGTGTTTTGGGTAGCACACAGCCGTTTGCATCTACCGTGTTGAAGGAGGACTCGAGGCTTTGAGTCGCTTCCCGTCTAGATCCCTCGGGCATGTCGTCGAGTCTTGAACGATGGCGGGTGTGCCCCCGCTCCCTGGGGGTGTGCACTGAAGTGGAGGAGCGAAGGGACGACAATGCTACCCTCCACTCACTTGATTCTTGTGCGCGGCGTTGTTGGTCGTCAAGTTCTGCTCTTCATCTCTTCAAGCGTTTGGCCTGGCCGTGGAGGAGGTGATGGTAAACCATCAGCTCTTCCCTCGTTGCGTCGGGTCCGAGCGGGGTTGCGTCTTGCACAGCCGCCTTTATCCTGGCCATTGCGGCCTCGCCGATTGTGATGGTTTCTCGGGGATCTTGTGATCCATGCGAATCACCGGTCCTCTCGCTAATCATGCACACTTGGATAGGGCGGGTTGTGGCGGGTTGCATCGAACCGAGGAAGCGGTTTTTGCTCTGGGCGTGTTCGTCAGCGTCGGGTTTGACGGGACTAGTGACGTCTTCAGGGTAAACAGCATCGTTGAGATAAAACGACGAGCATTCAGACCCAGCTGTTTCCAGGGGGTCGCTGATGAGATCGCTTGGCGAGTGCTCCAGGAGAGGAGTTGGCGATGAAGATCTAGACTCGACTGTTTCCAGGGAGTCGCTGGTGGAGCCGTCCGAAGGGTGTTCCGGAAGCGGGATTGGCGATGAAGATCTGGACTCAACTATTTCCAGGGAGTCGCTGATGGAGCCGTCTGAAGGGTGTTCCGGAGGTGAGATTGGCGATGGAGATGGGTCCGTCGTTGCTGCTCGAAAAGCGTCAGGTAAACGGAGGATACCGTGCCGATCTGCTAGGAGTCGCACGATTCCAAACGTCAGGGGGACGCTACTCCGCAAGGAATCGAAGATCGCCCGCGCCTCCTACGCGTGCGGGGTGAAGCAGAGGGAGCCGAAGCAAATCGGGTCCTCCGGCCCTGCGGGATCTTGAATTGTTGGTGAAGGGGCCGCAGATGCCTGGGTTCCCACAGACGGCGCCAACTGTCGAGGGATCAACTCGGCAGTGCCCCTCCTTGAGGGACTTGGGTTTATCGAGAACTTCATGACGTGGGTGACACCGGCGGCTAACAAGGAACATAGGAAATCGCTGGAGTTCAGATCCCTGGTGAAGTAAAACAATCTGTATTCTCTTGTTGGTTTCTTTGTGCGTTACAATGTCGCCGTAAGGGCTTATGGTGGCGATGCGATCTAGAGATCCCTCTACCCGGCGGCTCCTGCCAGCCTTTATAGTAGGCTGGGTCTCGGGTATCCGTATCCGGGTAGGTTTACAAGGTCTAGAGCGTAACCCTAACCCTAATCTGGCCCAACAAGGGACCTTGCGATGCCCTTCACATGGGCCCGGGCCTTCCTCCAGATGTGCTTGCCGACGAATCCTTTCGAGTAATGGTTACCGGGGTACCCGACAGGTGGGACCTGATGATCATAACCATGTCAACCCACGGGTGGGACCTGCCCCTGCCCCTAGGGCGTCCCCTCAGCCCCCTCCGACACCTATATATTCCCTTTTACCCTAAAACCGTCGAGATGACAAGTATTTTCCACAGAAACCTTCTCGAAGCCACCGCCATCTTCAACCATAATTTGGGAGGGTCCTGAAGCTCTTCCCGGCACCCTGCTGATACGTGTCAAACATATCTATAATTTTTTATTATTCCATGCTTGTTTCATATCATTATTACATGTTTCTACCATCTTTACTTGTGATTTTGTGGCATTTTATTGTAATAACCTATTAACAAGATGACTCTTGTTTTCCGCTTTCTATTTCAGAAAATCCTCTTCGGGAAAAGTCCTCAGAACTGGCTAAAAATTTACGAAAATTATTTTTGTGACGAACCGAAGACGGACTCCGGATGGCATCCTGAGGGGCCACCTAGGGACCAGGGGCGCCTCCAACTGCAACCAAAAGATGGGCCGCATGTGGGACCTGCCCTTGCCCCTGGTGGGTCCCTTCGGCCCCCTCCGATGCCTATAAAATTACTTAAACCCTAAAAACATCGGTGCGACGATTATTTTCCAGAGAAGCTCTCACGAAGCCACCGCCATCTTCCACCCTAATTCGGGAGGGTTCTGAAGCTCTTCCCGGCATCCTGCTGGAGGGGAGATCGACCCCGGAGGCCTCTTCATCGACATGGCCGCCACCGGGATGATGCGTGAGTAGTTCGCAATAGCTAGTATGGCGTCTCTCTCTTTGTGCTTCCATGCCTATGATCTCGTGAGCTGCCCTACATGATCGAGATCGATATTTAATGCTACATGTTGTGTTTGTTGGGATCCGATGAATTTTAAAGTTATGATCAGATTACTCATGTTATCTTTATGTTCTATTTGTGCTCTTGCATGCTCTCCGATGTGTGTGGTCATTTTGGCTAGGTGATTGCTTGTATCTCCAAGAGGAATTATTTATGCTCGATGGTAGGTTCATGCCCCCTCCGTGCGTGCGCTCGAGTGACAGAAACGTGTAAGGACGAGGGTGTGTTGTTGCTACTAGGGGTAAAACAATGATGTTTATGTCTTCATGATCGTGAATATTGCTTACATCTTGTATTGTGCTTAATGCAATTGTCTGTTGATTGCAACTTAATACCGATGGGTGACATGCAGGATAGCGATCCCTAGGTGAATTTTTTGTCATAGATGCAATTGGATTACGGTCTATGTATGTTTGACGTGATACCTACATGAATATTACATATAAATTCTCTATAGCATAGCTAGATTAAGTTTGTGTCGCAATTCTATCAATTGCTCAACTGTAATTTGGTTACCCATCATGTTTGCATTTCATCTTCAAGAGAGACACCACTAGTGAACCTATGGCCCCCGCTACATCTTTTTCCATTGATCACAACCTCGTTTAGTTTCTTTCCACCATCGCTTGCTCGCTGGTCCATTTTCATAAATTACTCTTTTTCTCGACAAGATTTAATCTCTTTGTTTTCAGCCAACCAGTAAGATTGACAACCTTCCTGTCGTTAAGGCGAAGTGAATTGTTTGAGTGCGTGCAGGTCTGCACTTGACGATGATCAAGCTCCTGAGATCGTTGTTGGGTACCTCACTGCTGATCTTCAAGTCCTATTGATTTGATAACCTTGGTTCTTAACTGAGAGAAAACTTGTTGCTCGCTACATCCAATGCCTTCCTCTTGGGGCGACCACTGACGATTATTCACTACACCATTGTAGCCATCACCTGCCGGAGGGGAGATTGATCCCGGAGGCCTCTTCATTGCCATGGCCGCAGCCGGGATGATCCGTGAGTAGTTCTCCTTGGACTATGGGTCCATAGCAGTAGCTAGTTGGTTGTCTCTCTCTATGTGCTTCAATGCTTATGATATTGTGAGCTGCCATACATGATCAAGATCGATATTATGTAATGCTACATGTTGTGTTTGCTGGAATCCGATGAATTGTGAGGTTATTAGAAACAACCTCAGGCAATTGCGACCAACGATAGGATCCCACCTTCAGGCTATGTTGGGTTACGCCTTCGAGCAGCATGGGCTGTCACCACTCTTCCGTACACCATGGACTGTGGCAAACGCATCATTTTTGCCAAGCAGGCATGGCGAGAGTTCCGTGTGGGCAAGGATTTAGAGGTTGAACAAGCATGTTGTTCTCGTCACTCTCAGAAACACCCATCGCCTCAATTTCGAGGTTATGATTATGATGGAGATGGTCTAGTTTCTCGATGCATGCAAAACATTATATAAACTGAGACGTATATTATATGTGTTTGGACATATCTTTGGTCTAATATATATGCTCCTTCATATTTAGTTATGATTATTGTTGTGTTGAATATAAATGTCATTTATATATGCAGTGATTCGATGTAAAAAAAGTTACTGAAATATATACTAGTGGTGTGTTAGACTAGTCACAATGGAGGTATCATAGGTGGTATCATACATGCCATGTTGGCAAAAAACTGATGTGTCACTGCAATTAATAATTAGAGGGGTGATAGTAGTATCATAGGTAGATACCGTAACATAACGGATTCCAATGCGAAATGAGTCTACAACCTAATAAATGTAGTATTGTATGATACCACAAATATGTTACTACCTATTGTGAAGGTAATAACATAGACTAGTATCATATACATGATACTACTATATGATACTCCCCATTGTGATTAGTCTTACTAATGGTGTATGCAGTGTCGTGGGGCAAACACGGTTACTGGTGGCCATTATGGCGCACCACTACCTAGGCATATCTGCACTACTGCACGTATGGCTATCCCTTCTTGGAGGGTTAGCCCAAAAGTCATGTACTCTTTGTTGATTTTGGTATTTGCCATAGGGTTAGTATAGTCCGGTGAATTTACTATCGCGAGAAATACACCATGAGGTTTTTTCTAGTGGACTTATTCAGCTCTGATGTCGGGGTTTTCCTAACGCTAGAATAATGAATAATATATGTCTACGAGCATCAGTCGATGTGTAATATTTCCAGAAAAGGTAACTAGGACAGAACCCAGAACTCAACCACACCAGACAATGCAAAAGCAGAGCATAATGTGGTTCTACTCTAAGTTGAAAAGTTTGCTCCCACAATGCTATAGTAGTTTTGATTGTCAAAAAGTATTCAAACTATATATATTCTAATCCTTCACATATGTTACCAAAATTCTACCACTTGATTATGCAAATGTTTTTTCCTTTTTATCAATTGGTATTTTCTAAATAATTTATTTCTTCAATTATAAATAGCCAAACAGTGATCCTTTATCAAATTACAAGAGGTCATTTCGTAACATTTCACATATCGTGTCTCCATGAATGATTATCGGTCTTTCAATAGAGATGTACATTTGAAAGCTTTTGCGAATGTTGCCACTTTGATAATTCTTTGTATTCATGTCTTATCTCTTCCGTACTTCAAGATGCACCACTAGCCGATGAAGACCAGACTCCATATATAGTACTTGCTCCGTTCCACAATATAAGATGTTTTAGATGTTTCACATGTTGTCTAGATTCGGAGTAAAAGAATGGAAAATGGGTGAACATATACATTAAAACATGTCTAGATACATGTGGTACAAATGTGAATGTGGAAAAGACCTAAAACATCTTATATTATGGAACTGAAGGAGTATGTTCTTTTGAATGAATATAAAACTTATAGGATTTATCGTTATTCAATTTAGTTTTTTTTTTAAAAGACGTTGTCCGTGCGGGTCACTGAGTCAGTTGAAGATAATAATACATACGGAGTATTTAATAGCCATGCGGCGTAGAGAGCCCTCGTCGGCGTCGTCGCCAAAAGGAAACTCAGAGCATTCATCCTATCTTGATAAAAAATTGCTTCGTATAAACATGGCACACGTGGTCGGATCGAACCAACGGCGGGCTTACGTGGCGTCGCTGAGGCAGACAAAAACTGTGACTGCGATGTGATCAGTACGGAAACGGAAGAACTGTAGTCAGTTACTTTTTTTTTTGGGTGGCACAGCAAGAGCACGTAAAACGTGAGATGAACAACAATGCACGTTGGACAAAGAATTGACATTTGTTTATATGAATTACCAAACCGAATATCCTTATGAACAACACAACACAAGTGATCCTAAATCCTACTGTAGTAGAATGAAACAAAAAAAGATTGACCGTACGGCCGGGCTCAACCCTGGAGCACAACCACGGCGTGGCCAGACACGGATCCACCTGCTTTGGTCGCCTCCACCCCGCTCGGCTTGCCCTGGCCGAAGGCGGCGACCCGACAGAGCGGGCACGTCGAGTTGGTCTGGAACCACCTGTCGATGCACTCGACGTGGAACCTGTGTCCGCAGCCGGGCAGGAGCCGGCCCTTCTCCCCGTCCGCCATCTCCCCCAGGCACACCGCGCACTCCACTCCCGCCTCGCCGCCGCCGCCGTGCACGAACACCGGCAGCGCCGCGATGTCACTCTGCCGCAGCGCCGCCGCCGCCTTGCCGCCGGGGCCGGAGGGGGAGGAGACGGGCAGCATGTCCCGCGGGCGCGCGGACACGGTGAGCTTGTAGAGCCGCCAGAAGCACACGACGAGGACGGCCGCCACGCCGAAGGTACACCAGCAGCGTGCACAAGCGGAACATGATGTCTCTGTCCAGCGACGAGGAGTCCATCTCATCGGAGGAGCTCGACATGTTTGCCCTGCCGCCTGACCGACCTGCTGACTTTGTATGGAGAATGATCAATGGCGAAGACTGGCTAGCTGGTGGTGGAGGGGGTGTTTGTGTCTGCTCGACGCTGCGTACAGTATATAAGATGGTATTTTGCGGTGGTCCGTGTCCTAGAATATATTATCTTTGGGGTCGGGTTACGTGACTGACCGCTCCAGCAGGCATATTCGGCACATGATGCTGCTACGCGACGAGGCGAAAATGCAATGTGTGCAGGGTGATTATACAAGTTATTAAGCAAGTCTTGTTACTGCAAGAAAGCAAGTCTAGAGTTGATAACCTGGCTAGGCGGCTTCTCGTCCACGTTCTTATCTGCCGCGAAAGTAGGAGAGAGCGGGACCTCTTCTAGTCCTTCTGATCTGACAGATGTACTTATTTTTAGATATTTACAAGATTTTGGAGATCCACATATGTTTGACCATACAATTTTTATAATCGGTTCTGCTATCCAGACAACTATTTTATGTTACGGCTGAGAACAATTCGATCTAGACACGAGATTCCTGAAAATACAAAAAATAAAGGGGACATTGACTAAAATTAAAGGGTGTGACTAGTGCTCAGTCGACTGACATGTACGTCGTTTATACGTTGGTAATTGATCGCTAGCTTGACCGGTTGTGTTGTTTCTGTTCCCTGGCATTTAACGAGTGAACTGGGCTGGCCTGTGCTATTTCGGCCCATTTAGACTTTTTCATTTATTATGCCTTTTAATTCATAGTGACACGTGTGAAAGTGTATGGTTGATCCCATGCATGGTTTTGATAATTAATGACAATCTCTATGCACTAATATTTGCATTGAGCTCTATGTGTAGGTTTTCCTTTAGCTTGTGTCAAGATCATTTGTTGATCAAGGTCAAACTTGCTTGTCTCCATGTGTTGGAGTCAAGGTGCTTTGCTTGATCTCCATGTGTTGGAGTCAAGCTCAAGGGAAGAAAAGATTTGTGTTGATCAAGGCTAAGTGCAGGTTGATCGACACTCAAGTCCAAGTGAAGATATGCCGAAGAGTGCTTTCCCCATCTTGGTGTATGGGGGAGCGTCATGTGAATCTTCACCAAGCGAAGCGCAATGAAGAAAGGTGGTGCGTCTTGAGGAGTTGAAGATAGTCTCCATCGACCTCAAGTGGTTTAATGCGCAAGGCAAAGGTATGATCTTGGTAGGGCTTTATTTTACCGGTCTCATGTTGTTTAGTGAGAGACCGGATTATAGGATAGATAGCCGTACTATCAAGAGGGGCTCTCGATCGAGTATCGTGATCGTATCGTCGTAGAGAGCACAAACCTTTGCATCCTTGCAATCATCTTTATTGGTTCTTATTTGGTTTTATCTATGTGAGAATTTAGAGCTTGTGTTCTTCTCCATACCAAGCTCTAGTTCATCAAAAACGGATTTAATGAATATCTTCTTGCGTTTTTAGTATTGGAGGTTTTACCGGTTTTGGTATTGAGGTCAAAATCTCTCCTTATATTTTCCTCCTCACATGATAGACTATGATGTGTATATGCATGATCTTGTAGGACTTGTGTTTATCTTCGAAACAGCCCAAGATCATAGAAAACGGAGTCTTGATGAAAAGCTTGTGTGTTTTCGATGTTGGAGATTTTACCGGTTCATCCGCTTGGAAAGGTCTCACCATTCCATCCCTCCGCATAATCTCCTTTGCTTGTTTTCATATTTTCAGTTTTGTAGGGTAAGCTCTTGTCGTCCTCTTTCCAACAAAATTGGATTCACTCGATTCGGACTTCATTTGCAAAAGTTATGACAGTTCTGGTTTTCTCTGTTTGGATCTACCCCGGAGAGGGTCCGGAGTCTCCGGTCACACCGTAGTCTCCGCCCCCAAGGACCCGAAGTCTCCGGCCTGTGATTTTCGATGCCGTTTGTCTGCTGTGGTGCGCTTCTGTACAGGGGTCCGGAGTTCCCCGGAGAAGGACCGGAGTCTCCGGCCCACCGGAGTCTCCGGCCCGAGGACCCGGAATCTCCGGCCCTCCTCTTTTTTCTCAGCCCTTGCATCTGTGTGGTGCGCCTCTAGATAGGGGTCCGAAGCACCCCCGGAGGGTGCCCGGAGTCTCCGTCCTGGCCGGAGTCTCCGGCCCCAAGGACCGGAATCTCCGGCCTCCCCGATGACCCAGCAGGCCGGAGTCTCCGGTCACTTACCCCGGAGTCTCCGGCCTGGACAGGCTCCAACGGCTAGTTTTTGGGGGAGGCTATAAAAAGCCTCCTTCCCCCCCCAAAACCTGGTTACACACCTTGCTCACTTGTTCTTGCTCTTCCCCTTTGCTCTAATCCTTGTGAGCTTGATTCCTCTCTTCCCCTCCAATGATTCTTGCCCAAATTTAGGGTTTCAAGAGAGGAGATCTAGATCTACCATTCCACCAATCAAATTCTCCTCTTAGTGAGGGGAATCTTGTGGATCTAGATTTGGGGTTGCTTTGTGTTCATCCCCTTTGTTCTTCCTCTCTTATTCCCTCCATAGCATTAGTTGCTTTGGTTGGAATTTGGGAGTGAAGGATTTCAGCACTTTGTGTGCTCTTGCCTTTTTGCATTTGTTGCATCGGGTTGCTCTCTCCACGGTGATACGTGAAGTTGAAGGTTGAGAAGCTTGTTACTCTTGGGTGCATTGTGTTCCCAAGAGCTTGTTGCCTCTTGGGTGCATCGTGTACCCTAGACGGTTGGAGGTGCCGTGAAGACTTCGAGTTGTGAAGCTTCGGCACGAGTTTGGGAGCCCCCAATTGAGTTGTGGGTGTGTGCCCCAAGAAGAGTTGTAAAGGGCTCCGGAATCCGCCTTGAAGGATTCCGATAGTGGAAGGTGAACCAATCCCTTGGGTGAGGTTCATCGGAGAATAGGGTGAGGCCTTTGTGGCATCTTGAGTAGGCCTCTTGTGGTGAGCTCACACCCCTCCAACAAGACGTACTCCCTTAACAAGGAGGAACTCGGGAATACATCCTCGTCTCCGCGTGCCTCGGTTATTTCTATACCCGAGCTTTACTTATGCAATTTACATTGTGATAGCCTTCGTGCTTGAAGTTCTTTTCTATAGCTACCACCTTGTTGCTTGAATTGCTTAGCATAAGTTGTTGGTGCACATAGGTGAGCCTAGTAATTAGGATGTTGGCTTGTTAATTTAAACACATAGTTTTATTCCGCAATTATCAAGCCCCTAATTAGAAAAAGTTTTAATCGCCTATTCACCCCCCCCCCCCCCTAGGCGACATCTCGGGCATAGTTGTTCTTTCAACGTGCACGGCCGGTGGATCGTACGTTACCTACACCTGCCAGCTCCTATGGGAAAAAATAGATACCATGTCAAGTGGTTAGCTGCATCGATTACTTAATTCTCATTTTGATCTCTTTGGTTGTTACTTTTAATTCAAAAAATCATTTACGATCTATATGTAGCTAAGAAAAAATCAATTTTAGTTGAAATGGAAATTTCGTTTTTCCAACACAAGTTGTAACTTGAAAGATTAGGTGCAAAATCCTACTGACAACTTAAAAAAATTCATAGTTTCATTACCTCAACAATGGGGCAGGTTGGCAGAAAATACAGATAATAGTAGGAAATATATATTACAAGCACTACTATGACTTTCTGTTTTGCATTAAAAGTTTGATATTGGAATTAAAATCTGACAATTATAAACAGGGGCAATGGAAAATTTTAACCAATGCATCAAAATCTATTTGGACAAACCAACATCAGACAGGCAAAATCCTTTGACATTCTCTAGTATCGCACAAAAAAATGATCACCGGTGAAAAATGTACCCTAGTTGCACATAGGACATATCTACTGCACACGGAATGCACCCTAGTTACACGTATGGTGAAACTAGGGCCTAGTTGTACATAGGTTGCAAACTATGGGCCTAGTTGCGCATGGAACGCGACTAGGGGTGTGCCCCTAGTTGCACATAGTATGCAACTAAGGCCCCTAGTTGCACATGGTATGCAACTAAGGCCCCTAGTTGCATATAGTATGCAACTAAGGCCCCTAGTTGCACATAGGGTGAAACTAGGCCCCTAGTTGCACATGGGCTGAAACTAGGCCCCTAGTTGCACATAGAGTGAAACTAGGTCCATAGTTGCACATAGGTTGCAACTGGACCCATATTTGCACACAAGATGCAACTCGGATCGCCAAAAAATGCACGTAGGACGCAACTAGGATCCTAGTTGTACATAGAATGCACACTAGTTACACATAGGGTGAAACCAGACCCCTAGTTGTGCATGGAATGCGACTAGAGCCATCCCTAATTGCCAATAGTACGCAACTAGGCCCCATAGTTGTACATAGGATGCAACTAGGCCCATAGTTCAACATAGGATGCAACTCGGGCCATAGTTGCATATAGGTTGCAACTAGGCCCATAGTGCACATAAGATGCAACTCGGACGACCTATAGTTGCACATAGGACATGACTAGGATTCTAGTTGCACATGTAATGCAACTTGGGATGCCCATGGTTGCACATTTGATACAACTCCTAGTTTTGCATGGAATGCGACTAGGGTCATCCCCTAGTTGCATATATGATGCAACTTCGGACGCCGATAGGTGCACATAGGACACACCTAGGATCCTAGTTGCACATGGAATGTAACTCGGACCGCCAATAGTTGCACATAGGACGCAACTCACTTGCAACTAGAAAAAAACTCAGTTACGACCCACTTTCTACTGGAAATATCTTAGTTGCTACCCACTTGCAACTCACATGTCATACGAATCATAACAACAAGAAGATAACGGTTCCTCAGTCGCAACTCACTTGCAACTGGAAAAAGACCTAAAATGATAGGAAAATAAAAAATTCCAGAGTTGAGAAAAAGTCCATTAATTAAAACATATTAGAAGTATCACACAAAAAATAAGAAGAAAAATCAAAATGTAAAAAAACAAACCAAGGAAAAAAAACTACAAACGATAGTTCGTGCATCCATGAAAAAATTGTTTTACCTATGCTATATAGGTAACTAGCGATGAGCATAAAGTACAAGTACAAAAAAGTACAACGGAAAACTCAAACATGTTCGCGGCCAACTTCCATGTTGGCCATGCTAATCTGTGACAATAAAAATGACTGGCAGCATCGTCAACACACGGCAACAAAAAAAACACAGGAAAACATAACAGGGCTAACCAAAAAGAGAAAACATCGCGGCGGCCCAAAAAAGCCCATTATTGCGAAACCAGCCCACAGGGCAATACCCCCACCGCTTGCAGCCCACAAAAACACAACAACACAGGCAGTATCACCGCGCGCAGGTCGACTAAACAGCCGAGAAACACGAATCTTAATGAAACGATCGTATGGTAATAGACATGACTGAGATTTAACTAAATCTCAGACGACTTAGATCTAGCAAAACCATAAATTAAATATCACTAATACAATTAAGCTATAGATATTCATGTTTGCAAATTTTATTTCATGATAGAACTAGTGAATAAGTCGATGTATTATTTGTATTGAAATACACGCTGTGTCAGGTCGGCGGTAGAGACCCTAGCTAAAAGGGCGGATAGAGGCGGTGCATGAATCATGCAATGCATGGATAAGAGATTAAGAGGGGACAAAGTCTAGTCTACGAACACAGGACTAACCACTAAGTAGTATAGTATAACACGGAGGCAACTAAAAAGAGATGAACCTGTCCAGTTACTAGCGGATAAACAGTACGACTTTTTCTTTTCTATTTGAACAGAAACGGCATGACTTCCGTCACATATGTAGTAGGACTAACATTTTGCATATGCTATATGTTCGTGTCGCCGTAGTCCTCCACTCAATAATAGAGATCGTGCAGCACCTGCATGATTCTGCACAATAGTCACGAGTTTAATACAGAAAGAGTAGCAAATAGCATCTCTGCACGCGACGTGGCCAGGATTTTATGGCTGTGTTGAAGCCTGAAACACCCTACTCTGACCCTTCATCCTTCCCTAGTCTCCGCATTTGGGACGGATCAACTCATAAGAGCATTTCTACCGGGAGCCTCTAAAGAAATTTCTAAAGGCCCTTTATGGTGCTGAACACAAAAATCGGTCACACCGGGGCTTCTAAAGCTCTAGTCCGATTCAAATCCTGTCCGGCACCGCCGAGCTAGCGGGGCTCCAACTTTGCGGGACGGCTCGGCGGTGCCGGACAGCATCGCATCTTCGACAGACATGGTCTGCCTGTTATCGATATGAAATATGATGCGGTGCGTCGATACAGCGATGCAGGCGGCGCATCGTTTGAGTGACTAGTCAAAGCGACGCATCGTTTCAGTGGCTAAGTGGACGGCGCAGTGAAGCGTCGCCTCGTAGCGGCGCTCCAGAACCCACGTGGCGGAATGCATATCATCTTGGCGTTAATGGCGAAGCCAGCCCCGCTCCTTCGGTCGGCTTTAAAATGGCTCCACCGGCCCTCTCGTCCTCACACACTCCGTCATTGCTCCTCTCCCCTTCCAAAAACCACACAAAAACATGCACCGCCACGGACCCGGTGTCCGAACGACGGAGGAGGACCACGAGCGACACTGCCGCCTTGACGCGGCTTCCTTGGCGCACTGTGAACGCCGCAACAAGGCACGCCGTGTCTAGGGGCTCTGGCTGGTAGCCCGGGCTATAGCGTCTCCACCTCCACCGCCCAACGCGGCTGACGACCGTCGTCCGATGACGGTCGAGGAGGCACAACACCACCTGTGCAACTACATCCCGGTATCAGCCGACCTCGCCGCCTGCCGGACGGCTGGCTGCCCAACGTGGACAACGTCCCGGTAGCGCCGCCCCTCACCGGGCAGGCAAGGCTGGACTACATCCAGTCGTTGTAGTATGCGGAGGTAGATGGCGCAGTCACGGAGGAGGAGCGGAGCCGCCTGCCACCGTTCAAGATGTCGGCGGTCTACTGGGACGTCTTGGTGGATGGCTAGTACGCCGGCCACCTCCACATCTTCTCCACCACCGGCACCGAGGTGTGCAGCCCGAGCCGGTATCCGACGAGGAGGAGCCACCTCTTCCACCACCAAGCTGCGCTGGTCATTGATATCGATACTGGCTAGAATTAGGGCTTTCAAGATTCTCGGCAAGGAAAGCTTTCTCCACGCCTACGTCGATCATTGATATCGACGTTGTCCGAGAACGGCCCCTTAACCAGAGATATATGCATATGTGAGAAGTAGCTCTAGCAGTGCATCTGTCAGGACGTGGACGGCCGGTGAGCTTGTCGCCAGCCTCCTCCGCCGTCGAGATATGTACGGAGTAGGTGGAACAGTGCATTGGGAAAGACTCGGAGTTCTGACTTTATTCCATGGCAAGCCTTGCATCAAGGCTAAAATATCGGAGTAAAATTAAAGGGGTTTAGATTTAGGATTTATTTTTTTATTATATGAAATCAAGTTGTATCGAAATTTGTATTTTAATTGAATGAAGTTCTATAAAATATTAAAATTTTGTTTGGGTCCGAATTTTGGGGGCCGTCGGTGGCAGAGACACGAAAAAAAGCGCCGAACAAGTGTCCGACACCCCTAAAAAGAACACCGATTAGGAGGCCGGACACAATTTACGCATCCAGGTGAAGATGCTCTAAGAACCCAACTCGGTCTGTACCCGCCTTCTCCGGGAGTTCAGAGAGGTTTGTGAAACTGCCGACGCCATGAATCGATCGAAATTCAGATGGCATTTGCTCTTTGGTTTCATCCCTTATCTAAACGTGCACCAGCATGACGGATCATTCGTACATTATCGGTTTCATTATTGCTTGATCCACCTAACTGCGCTAAAATTGTCGGCAAAGGAGCAGATGACGGATTCATTCCTGGCCTGTAACAAGTGACACATTTGGGAGGATTCAGTGATCACGGAGCAGAGAAGTCTGATGATGGCTGAACCTGTGTTTTCAAGCCGAAGCTCTGAATATGGCAACCAAAACATTTGCGTGGGAAAGATTACGGCTGAAACAGAGTGTATGCGACTACATCGCTGGGTCATCCGCTTAATTAAACTCTTTCAGGTAAGAAAACAGTTCGGGGTGCAGTTTACGAAGAGCAATTCACTGTTACAGGCCTTGGGACCGGATCGATGGGCCGAAACATGGGCACAGGCTTAGTAAAATCGTGTCCGGCAGGCCTAGGCGAGGGTCCCCTTAACGGTTATGCTTACTTTCTGGAGAGCCATTCTTGATGGTCGTAATGGTCTGGCCCAAGGGATCACATCCGTAGAGTGGGTGATGGTCAAACTACACTTATTTAGGATCACAATTGGTTATCACGGCCTCACGGGGCAGCTTGTTGCGCCCTCTAATGTCAAGCATCGATGATCCTCCACAGTAAGTTTCTGAGCTTATTGATCACTCAAACAAGGTGTGGAAAGTAAATTTGATCCGTCAAATTTTCCTTCCAATGGATGGTCACATCATATTATCTATCCCCCTCTTGACTTCACCCATGGAAAATTTACTGGGCATGGCACTATGATCGTAAGAGTATTTTTCAGTTCGTTCAGCTTACAAAATGCTAGCCGAGACCAAGATGAAAAGAGAGGGATCACTAGTAGAGAGCAAGGCAACAGTACCAACTTTATTGGGCCTTTAGTATCGGTTGTGCAACCGGTACTAAAAGGTCGGGACTAAAGGGGTATCCCTTTAGTACCGGCGATCCTGCGCGAACCTGCACGCGTAGCTGAGGACCTTTAGTACCGGTTGGTAATACCAACCGGTACTAAAGGTTCCTGCTTTTTTTGCCCCCCCCCCCCCTTATTTTTTCAGGGGTTTAGGTTTTCGGTTTTATTTATTTTCGCTTATTTTTCGGGGTTTAGGGTTTCTGTTGTTTTCCTTTTCGCTCATTTTTCAGGGTTTCGAATGAGATCATGTATAAAGTACTCACTACACATATAAAGTACTCATTACACATATAAAGTACTCTCGTTACATATAAAGTACTCATAATTACAATGGAGATCACCGCTAGCTAGTACATGCATGGAGGGAGTCTATTTTTCGACATAGTGGAATTCACCGAATTCATCTACGACATGCGTGAATCCCGCCAATTACTCCGCAATAGCTTTTACGCGGTTTTGTGGTAGGAGCTGGTTCCGCTTCCTTGACATCTTTAAAAGAAGGAGATCAAATCAGTTATGATCGAAACTAAACACAATTGATGGTAGCAAAATAAAAGTTGTGTATGATGTTTACGTACCTCTCGATTTCTTACACTATTGACTCTCTCATTGACCCTCATGTGAATATACTCGCAAACGTAGTATCCACATAGTTCCATCCCCTGTGGTTGTTGCAGACACCACTATATAAGAATATAATTTAATCAAGAGAATGATAATGGTATTAGAAAGATACACAGACCTAGATACGTAGTAGTACTTACTTTGTTAGCCTTGAACTCCAGCTTATCTTTCCATTCACCGCGTTCTTCCGCGATGAACTTTCTCCAAACCCTGCCCGGAAAAGAAAATAAATTGAGCAGTTATTTTATATACTTTTTATATCCGAAAATGAACGAAAGTGGACGATATAGTGCGATTGAAATTACCTCTTGAGCATTAGACGCACGCTTTTGTAATCATCTTGATCTCTCCTTAATGAGTCCCAGACTTCAACTTCTCCTTCCTCGAGTCTAATGATTAGCAGAATGAAGTGGAACCTGCGCACATTTATATACGCAGGTATTCAGAACTCATCAATTACACTTAATATCGGGAAAGCAAAATAGAATGTGTACAATACAGTAACACTCACCCGAAGTTGTAAGGAAAAAGTATTTCCTTTTTGGTACTTTGTCGCTTAAAAAACGTTAGCAAAAGGTCCTCTGTGTCCTGGACATACAGAGGACTTTCTACGGTGACTTCATTAACTTTATCCGGGTCAATGAACCCAATGTCCCAGATTCCTCCCATTCGGCATTCACGAATCTTCATTCTGCATAATAGCGTACAAAAGAATGTTGTGAGGATAATTACAAGCAATGAAACGAGCTTAACTATAAATAATTAAATTACACGAATAAATTACTTACAGACAATAGCAGGTGATGATAGATTTGTCGAGAGCAAGTTGATTATACATCTGAAAAAGTTCGGAGAACTCAACCTGCACACCATATTCTCGGAAGTAGTGTTGTTCCTTAACTCCCGCCATGAGATATTCTCTCACTTGTTTTGCGGCGGCCATGTACCAGTTATTCAATTTATATAACTGTGTTGTTAGAGCACTCGGATTTTCGACCAGAGGCAGCCCGAGTTCAAATTTATATTGAATTGTTATCTGCGCTATTGGGTAACCTGTGTCGCCAATGACAACTTCTCATGCTCGATTTCCCGAGCTTCAGAAGGCACAATGAGCGGGGCGATCGATTGTGCTTCTTGTTCTCCGAGCTGGGCAACTCTTTTTCCGCACGCTTTATCTTTCTCCATCTGTGAGGAAAGTTCCTTGTTAATACCTCGCTCATAGTCTGAAAGGGGCGGCGGTGGAGGGTTATATAGGTTGTCAACGGTGCGATCTATTACCTCGGTTGGTATAGTCTTCAGAAGTTCCTTTATGGGGTCAAGTCTTGCCTCCAGTCTTTCCTTTCTTTTCTGTTCAAAAAAGGCTTTAGCCTTGCCTTGTGTGCTCAGTACTAATTCCACCTGTTGGAGATATGCCCAAGAGGCAATAATAATGATTATTGTTTATCATATTTCTCCGTTCATGATATGTTTAATTCCATGCTAGAATTATATTAACCGGAAACAAATACATGTGTGGAATATAAACGGTAATGTGTCCCTAGTCTTTCCTCTTGTGACTAGTTCGTTTGATTAAGTGATGGTTAGATGTTTCCTAATCATGGATTTATGAATCACTTGATAAACGAAGTTTGTATCATGGGAGATGATATAATGGACAAGACTCAAATTAAATAGATGTCAAATATAGTTTCCTTAGACCATGAGATTATGTCACTCCCGCTTATCGGAGGAGAGCTTTGTGGACATCAAACGTCACTTCGTAACTGGGTGATTATAAAGGTGGCTTTCAGGTTCCCCAATGATAGGTTTCAAGACTAGGATTTGTTCGTCCAACAGTTGGATAGATATCTCTGGGCCCTCTCGGTAGTATAACATCCAAACGCTTGCAAGCATATGACTAAGTGGCTAGTCATAAGGGATCCTATTCTATGGGAACGAGTAAAAAGAACTTGTCGGTAACGAGATTAATCAGATATGGAGATATCGGTGGATTGAATCTCGGACAAGTAATATATCGTGAAACAAAAGGAATCGTATATGGATTAATTGAATCCCGGACATTGTGGTTCGACTAGTAAAGTACTTCGTCGAATATGTAGGAATTAATATGGGCATCCCGGTCCCGCTATTAATATGACATATTCGCGAACCCGCAGAGTCACACACTTAACGTTTGATGTAGTTAGGGTTCGAGATAAATGATGGTGAGAACGAATATTGATTCGGAGTCCCGGATGAGATCCCGGACATCACGAGGAGTTCCGGAGTGGTCCGGAGAATAAGATTCATATAAGGAAAGTGGTTTCCGGAGGATTAAGAAAGGTTCGGGAATTTATCGGTAAAGTACCGGAAAGTTCTAGAAGGTTCTAGAGGGGTCTAGAAGTGGGGCCCATAGGAGTATGGGGCCCACAAGGCATGAAGGGGTAGTGGGATGGCCTATTGGGCCAGCCGCACCACACCCTCAATGGCCCATGTGGGCCAAGCTTCTAGAAGGGGGGGGGCGGCCTAAACCCTAAGGGGTTGCTTGGGGGGCAAGCCTCCCCCCCTTGCGCCGGCCCTAGATGGAGGGGTGGGGCGCAGCCCCCCTGCCCCCTATATAAGGAGGGGTAGAGGAGGGGGTGCGGCACCCCAAGGTCCACCCCATAGGTGCCCTAGCCGCACCCCTCTCCCTCCTAGCCACCGCCTCCCTCCTCCTCCTCCTCTCTCCCGATAGCCGCTTGGCGAAGCCCTGTCGGATCTCCACCATACACACCACGCCACCGTCGTCGTGCTGCTGATCTCGCGAACCTCTCCACCACCTCTTGCGGGATCAAGAACGTGGAGTCTTCATCGAGCTGTACGTGTGGATCTCTCGGAGGCGTTGCTCGTGCGGCGCTTGGATAATACATCTCCTCGCGACTAGACGAGTCTAGTTGCGGGGATCGACTAGCCAACCCCTGCCTCGACAAAACACTCACGGTTTTCTTCGAGGGTGAGATTCGATCTCCTTCTTGCTACCAACCTCTCGTAGATCGGATCTAGATGTTGGGTTTATTCCGCTATCTTTGCGTAGGAAATTTTTTGTTTTCTATGCTGCGACCCTTCACCACCATAGTCATCTCGCCAGCTAACTTCTCAGGAGCCTTGACTTCCTTGGGTTTTCCTACACGTTTCTTGACAGGGGACGACGTGAATAGCTTCCTCTTTGTCAAATTACTAGTGGGCGCAGCAGTCGGCTGACGGGACGGCGCGGGCGATGGACTTGCGGTGGGCTCCCAATCGTCGGGGGAGGAGGGTGGACTTTGCTGTGGTGAATTTCTAACCGGAGGAGTCGGTGGCCTTGGCGCCGAGTCTGGAAACTTGATGTATTTCTTCTTCCATAGAACGATACCAAGCTCGACTTCTCCCAATGTCTTCTCGCCTTCAGCTCCAGGAATTTCAAGATGCATTGAGTTGAATCCCGACAAAACTTTCATGACCCCGACACGAGCAAATCTAGCTGGAATCTCACCAAAATGGAAGGTTGCTCCAAGTTGATGTGATAAAGCATAGCCATTCGCCACCGGAAAACTAAGGTTATTCATTGGCGCATGTAACTCACAATTTGTCTTCTCCGTGATATCATCCACGGGGTAGCGCGCCGCCGACGGTTCATCAACTGGTTCATCAACTGCAGGATCTTGTAGCTGCGTGGAACCCACGCTGCTTTTCCGCTGAGATGGGCAGACATCGACTGCATGATCTTCTACTCGCAGCTGAGATTCCCTTTGCTGGGTAATTAAGGCCAGTTGCTCCTTCATATCATCCATCTGGCATTCTAATGCAGTAAACCTCTCCGCCTCCCTCTTCTTACTTCTGCAATGTTTTCTATAAGTTGCAGCGTCCTCCAGAAACCCTTCAAGAAAACCAACCCCGCCTCCTCTGCCTCGACATCGTCCCCAGTGTTCTTTATTCCCGAGGGCGAGTGAAAGCTCGTCGTCCTCTCTATCGGGAACATATTTTCCCTGTCGGACTAGTCCTATTGCGTCAACTAGTTTTTTGACGACTCTTGTAATTCTTTTCTTCCATTTTCCCTGTGCAACAATCAGCCCTGTGTCTGGGTCCAAAACTGCCCCATGCGCGAACAACCAGAACTTGGACCTGTCGGGCCAGTCATCTGTCTATGGAGTGATCCCTTTTTGACGCAGCTCGTTTTCATAGGCTTCCCACTTAGGCAAGGCAGTCTTGTAGCCACCTGAGCCCAAATGATGGTGATATTTCTTCTTCTTAGCATTCAACTTATTTTGGGTCGATCGGGCCACAGCGACGGCCGATTTCTTATATGCCACAAATTCAGGCCAGTCATCTTTGAGCTTCTCTAGATGTCTGGTGAAATTTGAAGGTTCTTTCCCATATCTTCTCCACAATCCGTTCTTCCAGTTGTTGAATTGCTGGGATATCTTGCTAAGAGTCCATTCCTTGACTTTATCCTTCCTCTTCTGTGGGAGATCTGCCGGTAGGGTGAAAGAAGCCAATATCGAGGCCCAAAGGGTATCTTTAATTCTTTCCTCGAGATATTTTTCACCAATGTTGGCTTTCTTCGGCTGATTCCATTCTGCAACGGTGATCGGGACCATGTCCCTAACAAGAACACCGCATTGAGCTACATATTTAGTGTAGATTCCTTCGGATTTCTCCGGTTTGCCTTTTATACTAACTTCGTCGATCGGCAACTTTGCACCATCCGGCAGCTTTACCCCATGGTTCGGGCCTCGTTTAGGGATTGACTTAGATCCAGAGGGCTAAAAGAAAAATGTTTTGTTAATAAGTGCAATATAAATCAATTAATATGCATCTAGCTAGTGATCAACAAGACTTAATATATACCTCGCCGGAGTTTTCTACGGAGTTTTCTAACGGCACTTCTTCGTCGTCGTCTCTGAATATTTCTAACTCAAGTCCCTCATCGGAGTCGTTCAAACATTTCGTGCTGAAATCTTCGTCGTCTTCTTCGCCGGAATCTTCTCCATCGGAATTGGGTCCTATAGCCCTATCATATATAATTGCTTGCATCCGGTCTTCATTCTCCTCGTCTCGG
The DNA here is from genome assembly GCA_012064385.1 of Puccinellia tenuiflora. Lineage (NCBI taxonomy): Eukaryota > Viridiplantae > Streptophyta > Magnoliopsida > Poales > Poaceae > Puccinellia > Puccinellia tenuiflora. Next base: position 595,749 of record QRDG01002198.1, on the reverse strand, counting down.
ATGAAGGGGGCGTCGTCTCGGGTGATGGGGGCATCGTCCTCCATAGCTCAATGTCACTGCAAATTTTTAATTCATAGCAAACAACTTTAAATTTCATTGCAACTAAAAATAACATTGCTTTGATAAATTTTCAAACTTTGCTAAATTTTCTTATACCCTAATAAACTTTGCTACTAAAATTTTCTAACTTAGCAATATTTCAAACTTAGGAATATTTCTAACTTAGCAATATTTCAAACTTTACTATGTTATCTAAATGACTTAGCAATATTTGTAACAAAATTGCTACACTAATAATAACCTAAAATAATCTAAACAAAATTGCAAAGTTTCAAAATTGCTAAACTTTAAAAATGCTAACTTTCAAAATTGCTACACTAAAAATTGATAACCTATAATAACCTAAACAATAATAAGCTAAAATAATCTAAACAAAATTGCTACACTAATAATAACCTAAAATAATCTAAACAAAATTGCTAAGTTTCAAAATTGCTAAATTTCAAAATTGCTAAACTTTCAAAATTGCTAACTTTCAAAATTGCTACACTAAAAATTAATAACCTATAATAACCTAACCAATAATAAGCTAAAATAATCTAAACAAAATTGCTACACTAAAAATTGATAACCTATAATAACCGAAACACTAATAAGCTAAACAAAACTTAAACTTTACTAAAAATGAAAAAAAAAACCTCAATGCTTGTTGGCCGAGGCGGTGGCGGAGGTGGCCGGAGGCCGGAGGCGGAGGGCGACGGAGGTGCGGCGGAGGCAGAGAGCGGCAGAGGCGGAGTGCGAAGCGCGGCAGAGGCGGAGTGCGAAGCGCGGCAGAGGTGGAGGGCGGCGGAGGCGGAGGGTGGCGGAGGCGGAGGTGCGGCCAGAGGGCGGCAGAGGCGGAGGGCGGCGGAGGTGCGGCCGGAGGCGGAGGGCGGAGCGCGGAGGCGGAGGGCGGCCGAGACGGAGGGCGACGGAGCTGCGGACGGTGGAGGAGGCGCAGCGTGGTGGAGGGCGTCCGTGGCGGAGGGAGGCGGCGCCGTCGACGGCATGGAGTGGCACGGTGGAGGGCGTGTGCGGCGGAGGCGATGGCACGGCGGAGGCGATGGCACAGCGCGAGAGAAGTCGATTTTGGGGAAAAAATGAATCGGCGGTGTTTAAACTGTTCGAAACAAGACTTTAGCACCGGTTGTTCTAAACAACCGGTACAAAAGGGTCTTTTGTACCGGTTGTAAAGAACAACCGGTGCTAAAGGCTTGTTTTGGGCCGCGCAAAAACTTAGCGCGCGAATCCCACCCCTTTAGTACCGGCTGTACAAAACAACCGGTACTAATGGGCTCTGATTTTTTTTTCCTCTAGTTTCTTTTTTCTTTCTTATGTTTTATGTTTTTTATATCTATTTGGTTTCTATTTTGTTTTTTCTCTAGTTTCTTTTTCTTTAATATATATTTAATTTAATTGTCTAAAAAATTGTAATAATTATCTATCTATTTGTTTTCTGTTTTTTATATCTATTTTGTTTTTCCTCTAGTTTCTTTTCCTTTAATATATATTTAATTTAATTGTCTACAAAATTGTAATAATTATCTATCTATTTGTTTTCTGTTTTTTATATCTATTTGGTTTTTTTTCTCTAGTTTCTTTTTCCTTAATATATATTTAATTTAATTGTCTACAAAATTGTAATAATTATCTATCTATTTGTTTTATGTTTTTTCTCTAGTTTCTTTTTCTTTAATATATACTTAATTTAATTGTCTAAAAATTGTAATAATTATCTATCTAATTGTTTTCTGTTTTTTATATCTATTTGTTTTTTTCTCTAGTTTCTTTTTCTTTAATATATATTTAATTTAATTGTCTACAAAATTGTAATAATTATCTATCTATTATCTATTTGTCAACGTCAATACGTAGGGGGGACACGTATGTGACCAGGCAGCGCTGGGGGAGGACACACATGGCCAGGACAACGATAGGGGAGGACACGAGTCCTGACCGCAAAGCCCGCCTTTAGTCCCGGTTGGTAACACCAACTGGGAGTAAAGAAGCACACGGATCGTGTGTTTCTTTCAAGCGCTTGTGAGCCGTTGGATCAGGGGTGTGTTTCTTTCAAGAACTTATGAGCCGTTGGATCAGCGGTATGTGTTTCTTTTGAGGGCAAAACCAGTGTTGGATCAGCCACATGACCCTATATAAACCCCCCTCTCGAGCATGTTCGACACTAATGTAGTTCATTTGATATACAAAGCATTCAGATTCCCTGCATACGTCCAACGATGTATTTGATATGCAGGCACTCACGAGCCACCGTTGGGCTGTATGCAGGGGAAACCGTGTGTTTTGTTCTATCTACAAAATACTTCAGTTCATCGACCGAATACAAATCTTTCGGATTCCCGTCATACAGCCCAACGGTGCATTTGATATGCAGACACTCACGAGCCACCGTTGGGCTGTTTGACGGGGAAACCGTGTGCATTTGATAATAGGTTTAATACATTAATTATTACAGATCACCAACAACATCCCTATCTTGTGTTCACTTTTTTCTTTGTGTGTGTCCCTTTCTTCTGATTGCGTCGTAGCCATGGACAATCTTCATCATTTAACACGATGCTTGGGTCAGTTTTCACTTTGAAGGGCGGAATTTCATTAAACTTATTGTAATCTTCTGACATGTCTGTCTTGTCCTCCACTCCAACGATGTTTCTTTTCTCTGAAAGAACTATGTGGCGCTTTGGCTGATCGTATGATGTATCGGCTTGCTTATCTTTTCTTTTTTTCGGTCTGGAACACATGTCCTTCACATAGAAAACCTGAGCCACATCATTGGCTAGGACGAATGGCTCGGTGTGGTACCCAAGATTGTTGAGATCCACTGTAGTCATTCCGTACCACCAGTCCATCTCTACCCCGCCAGATAGGTTGACCCATTTGCACTGAAACAAAGAGATCTTAAAGAAGGTCCATAGTCAAGTTCTCATATCTGCTGTATACAACCATAATATGTGTCCTTTATCCCATCGTCGTTTGTTGCATCAAAACGAACACCACTGTTTTGTTTAGTGCTCTTTTGTCTTGGGTTTCCATGTAAAATGTATTCCCATTTATGTCGTACCCTTGTAAAGTCAATATAGTCGAAGATGGTGACTTGGCTAACAAGTATAGCTCATCTACAACAGTGGTGTTATTAATGAGATGTGTACGCAACCAACTGCCGAAAGTTTCCATGTGCTTTCCTTTAATACAGAAGTTAGTCTACTCCGGGTATTCGGAGCATAAAATATCCATGTGTTTCACGATATACGGAGCCACCAATATGGAATTTTGTAGAACTGTGTAGTGTGCTTCAGTGAAAGAATGCCCGTCCATACTTCTTGTTGATTTCTTTTCTAGCGTGCCTTTTCCACGTAGTCTCCCCTCATGGCGTGATTAAGTAACACCGATTGGCTTAAGATCAGGAATAAAGTCAACACAAAACTCAATGACCTGCTCTGTTCCATAGCCCTTGGACATGCTTCCTTCTGGCCTAGCACGGTTATGAACGTATTTCTTTAAGACTCCCATGAACCTCTCAAAAGGGAACATGTTGTGTAGAAATACAGGACCGAGAATGGAAATCTTTTCGACTAGGTGAACTATGAGGTGCGTCATAATATTGAAGAAGGATGGTGGAAACACCAACTCGAAGCTGACAAGACATTGGACCACACCCGTCTGTAAACTTGGTAGAGTTGCTGGATCGATTACCTTCTGAGAAATTGCATTGAGGAATACACATAGCTTCACAATGGGTACTCGAACATTTTCCGGTAGAAGCCCCCTCAATGCAACCGGAATTAATTGTGTCATAATCACGTGGCAGTCATGAGATTTCAGGTTTTGGAACTTTTCTCTGCCATGTTCATTATTCCCTTTATATTCGACGTGTAGTCAGACGTGACCTTGATATTGCTCAGTACTTGAAAAAAGATCTCCTTCTCTTCTTTGATAAGAGCGTAGCTGGCAGTACCTTGATACTTCTCTGGATTCAGGTTGTCTCTTTCGTGCGTACGTTGCTGGTCCTGCCGTGCATCCGCTGTATCTTTCGTCTTCCCATACACGCCTAAGAAGTTTAGCAGGTTCACGCAAAGATTTTTCGTCACGTGCATCACGTCGATTGCAGAGCGAACCTCTAGGATTTTCCAATAGGGTAAATCCCAAAATATAGATTTCTTTTTTCACAAGGGTACGTGCTTGTTTGCGTCTTTCAGAACAGATAGACTGCCAGGACCCTTTCAAAAGATTACTTTTAAATCCTTGACCATGCCATATATAACATCACCATCAGGGAGTGTAGGCTTCGTCCGGTTATCTGCCTCACCTTTGAAATGCTTGACTATGTTTCTTACGTGATGCCTGTTTGGAAGAAATCGACGATGCCCCAGGTACACATTCTTGTTACCTAAATATATACTGTCAGTCTTATCTAAACAGTGCGTGCATTCATTGTATCCCTTGTTCGACTGTCCTAAAATGTTACTAAGAGCAGCCCAATCATTGATGGTTATAAACAACAACGCTCATAGGCCAAATTCCTGCTGTTTGTACTCATCCCACACACGTACGCCTTCGTCAGACCACAACTGTAAAAGTTCGTCAACTAATGGCCTCAGATACACATCAATGTCGTTGCCGGGTTTCTTCGGGACTTGGATAAGCACTGGCATCATAATATACTTTTGCTTCATGCACAACCAAGTAGGAAGGTTATAGATACATAGAGTCACGGGCCATGTGATCACTCTGAATTATGCACATCTTTTTGACGTCCAAAACCCTAAATCTTGCTCATATTTGTGAAGTTCAGTCAAGGTTTTAAATCTTTTTACATCAGTTATCCACTTTTTACAGATCGGTGCGCCAAGGCACATATTTCTCCATCTCCAACTCAAAACGTCGCTTGGCAAGGAAAAAGGCCTCGTGAGGATTTTGCTTGGCGAGAATTTTGCTTGGCGAGGACGAATGCCTCGCGAGGGTGCCACTTCGCGAGGGAGCCCCTTGAAGCCTGAAGAAAAGAAAGTGAGCGTATCTCCCACGTGCCAGAAATCAGCAAGGAGGGAATCGATCAACTTGGAGGAGAAGAAATAAGAAGAGTCAAAAAGGTGATAAAGGAGGGAGCAGCCCATGTGCGTCCGTGCAAAAAGCTGAAAAGCGACGGCGGAAGTTCCCGCCTTGCCACCAACCATGCCATCGACCGCGGCCCTCGCCACTTCCGTAGCCGAGGCCCTCTCGCCATTTCCACAGCACCTATAAAGCGGCTTCCTTAGCCAAGAAGAAAGGATCAGCAATTCGCAATTCGCTACCATCCGCACACACCTCTCCACCAGATCCAAGATCCAACCACTCCACCTCGAGCAAGAACAGAAGAACAAGGAAGAACTTTGGAGAAGCATGGCGAAGACGATCCGTGAGGAACGAGAGGAAAGAAGAAGCCCTTGATCCGTATCTGTCCCTGTCTACTTCCTTGCTTCCCCTTCGTCTGTATCTTCCTTAGCCTCCCGCCTCTGCTCCCTCTGCTGCTGCCGCAACGAAAAGATTCGATCCTCTCCAACCCCTTCGGTGAAATCTCTTTGTAACTCTCTGAATCACTCCGTTTGTGTGAACTGTGTAATCGTGCTGTTATATTGTTGCTTGTGAACTCTGCCTTAGCCCTCACCTTGCTGCCGTTCGTGTTATGTGTTTGTTGAACTTTGCCTTAGCCCTCACCTTGCTGCCGTTCGTGTTATGTGTTTGTTGAACTCTGCCTTAGCCCTCACCTTGCTGCCGTTCGTGTTATGAGTTTGTTTAAATCTTCCTTAGCCTCCGCCTTGCTAAAGTTTTGCGTTTTGTTTGGCGATCCACTCTTCCTTAGCCTCCCCTTTGCTGACACCTTTTTAATTTCTGCTGCTTGATCCGCAAGAGCTAGCCTAGATCCGTAAAACTCCAACCCACCTTTTCGTTGTGCCAAGATTCAAGAAAGGAAAAGCACCAATAGATTTTGATCCCTATGGAGAGAACGACAAAAACCCCCCTAAACCACGAACGATCAAAACTGGCGCCGTTGCCGGGGATCAAATATTGATTGCTTTTCAGAGTATAGTAGGCTTGGTTGTGTTTCTTTCCTCGTAGTTCACCTCCGTGATAAATCTGTTTGCTTTGTTACTCTTAGTCTCTTAATCTTGCATCTAGAACGGTTATTAGGGGATTTAGTTCACTAACCCTTGATAAAGTTCTTGTCGGTGCTTGTGTGCAGTGGAAACATGATCTCCTTCGTGCAGGTTGGAGAGTTCATGAATGCAGATGTCTGAAGATTCACCTTTAGCCCCATTTGATCCAGAGCCAGAAAGAACTTTCCTTGCGAGAAGAAGAGTAGCATCAGTGTCCTCCGTAGAAGCTCAAGAGGAGAGACAGTCAGTTATCAGTATGGGTGACCAAAAGTTGAGAGATTTATGGATCCCCAAGGATCAGTTGGCAAATACAGATGTGGTTATGCCTGCCATCCAGGCAAACAACCGGGAGATCAAGCCAGCACTAATCAATATGGTGTAGCACAACCCCTTCAAGGGCAGTGCCTTGGAGAGTCCCCATGAACATATCCGAAATTTTCTTGAGTATTGCAACACCCTAAAGCACAATGGAGTACCCCCAGAGGCTATAAGGATGCAGTTGTTTCCATTTTCTCTGTCTGGCCTTGCGAAAATGTGGTTTCATGCATTGCCAATACACTGCAGAGACACTTGGGAGCATCTGTTGCAAGCATTCTTTGAGAAATACTTTCCTCCCACCAAAGCAGCTGAGTGCAGAGACAAGATTACCAGATTTGTTCAGTATGAAGGTGAAAGCTTGTATGACGCTTGGCAGAGATATCAAGGATTGATCAGAATGTGCCCTAACCATGGTCAGGAACACTGGTTGATCTTGCAGACATTCTACAAGGGTTTAACTTCTCAAACCAGACCTTTGTTGACTCAACAGCTGGTGGTGGAATTATGAACAAGACTCTTGACGAAGCCACAGCATTGATTGAAAGTATGGCATCCCACAATTTTTCTTGGACCAATGAAAGGACAGTGCATCCTAACCAACAGTCAGAAATTCAGTTGAGTGGCCAGAATGATTTGGAAGCTAAGTTGGACAGCATTACCAACAAGTTGTCTCAGCTCATGCAAGAGAAAAATAGCAAGGCAATTGTGCCAGTGAATCAAGTATCACCTGCTTGTGTGATTTGTGGGAATGAAGGACACTCACCTCAGGAGTGTTCCTTGTTTGAAAGTCTTGGAAGCCAAGTAGCTGAAGTGAATTACGCCCAGAATCAAGGCACTTTTTCCCATAGCTACAACCCTGCTTGGAGACATCATCCAAACCTGTCCTACAAGAATGCAGCTCCACAAAGTTACCCTCAAGCAGCTCCACAAAACTATGCCTCAACATCTCAGCAGAATTTCAGACCTCAAGGCCATATGCAGCAGCCACAGCAGTATCCTCGGCAAGCAACTCAGCAAAATGCCTCTTCAAGCAACAGCCAGTCTGAAATCAGTGAAATGATGCGTTTGCAAAAAGAAATGTTCAGTGGAATGCAAGAAACAATGAAGATGCAGTCTGAAATATTTTACAAGAGAATGCAGCAGCTTACAACTGGAATCTCCAATTCCCACGGAAATCAAACAGAGAACAAACTACCTGCTCAGGTAGAGAAGAACCCTAAGCAATGTGGTGCCATTACAACTACCGAAGCAGTAGAGGTTGTCACCACTAGAAGTGGATTAAACACTGAATCCATTCTGAAGACACCCCCAATTGGCACCTATGTAGCCCCACCAAGGAGGCCTCGCGAGGAAAATTTGCCTGGCGAGGCAGAAATGCCTCGAGAGGAAAGCCTCTCGAGGGATCCTCCTCAAGAGCCTGTAATACTAGTAGAACCAGCAGCAGTACCAAGGGTTGAGAAGCCTTTAGTTCAGAAGATCCCATTCCCTTCAAGATTGGAAAAAACTAAGGAAGAAAAACAGTATGCCAAGTTCCTGGAGACCATGAAGGAAGTGCAAATAACAATCCCCATCCTTGACGCAGTGTTGCACATCCCTCTGTATGCCAAATTCTTCAAGGACCTGATAACCAAGAAAAGGAGTATAGAAGATCCTGAGATAGTTGCTTTGACAGAAGAATGCAGTGCAGTTATCCAAAACAACTTGCCCACAAAGTTAGGAGACCCAGGGAGTTTCAGTATCCCCTGTGTGGTTAGAAAAAGAACCTTCACAGCCCTTTGTGATTTAGGTTCCTCAGTCAGTGTATTACCCCAAGCTGCCAGTCAGATGCTGCAGTTAGGTATACCAAAGCCCACCTCTATGACACTGCAGCTTGCTGACAGAACACTAAGAGAACCAACTGGAATTCTTGAAGATGTGCCAGTCCAAGTTGGAAATTTTGCTTATCCAGTGGATTTTGTTGTGTTGGAAATGGAAGACAACTCAGAGTCAATGATTCTTGCAAGACCTTTCTTAGCCACAGCTGGAGCCATAATTGATGTGAAAGGTGGAACCCTGAAGCTGCAATTTGGTTCTGAACAAGCAGAGTTTAACATGAAGCATGCCTCCCACCTGCCAAACCAGCTTGAACAATGCCATGCCATGGACGTTGTCGACAAGAGTGTGATTGAATCTTAGAAGCAAATGCAACCCCAAGCGCCTGAAGTGCAAGTCTTTGTGACAGCTGATAGTCCTAATCTTCAAGAGTTGTTTGGAATCACTCTATGTAGTGATCCTTCTAGAAGCGCAGAAAATGTTTCAAGAGGAATGCTTCGCGAGGGCCTGCCAAATGCCTCGCGAGAGCCTCTTCAAGCTTCGCGAGGAAAAATGCCTCGCGAGGGAAATCTCGAGGAAGCAGAACCTTGGAGAGAACCTCTTCAGCCGTCTCATAAATCCATTGTGGAGTTGAAGGAGTTGCCTGCTCACCTGAAGTATCTGTTTCTAGAGGAAGAAAAAATTCACCCTGTGATAATCAGCTCTGCACTTGATGATGAACAGGAGGATAGCCTATTGTCAGTTCTTAGACTATACAAGAATGTCATTGGATATTCCATTGATGATATCAAGGGAATCGATGAGAAGGTCTGCTCTCACAGAATATATCTTGAAGAGGATAACACCCCCTCCAGGGAAGGACAAAGGAGACTAAACCCTGCTCTGCAAGAAGTAGTAAAAAGGGAAGTTCTGAAACTCCTACAAGCAGGCATGATATACCCCATCTCTGACAGCGAGTGGGTGAGTCCTATCCACATAGTGCCCAAGAAAGGAGGCTATACAGTGGTAGAAAATGAAGAAGGAAAATTGGTGACCACAAGACCTGTTACTGGATGGAGAATGGTCAATGATTTCAGAAAGTTAAACAAGGCAACTAGGAAAGATCATTTCCCTTTGCCATTTATGGATCAGATGTTGGAGAGGTTAGCAGGACAAGAATTCTATTGTTACCTTGATGGATACTCTGGATTTCTTCAGATTCCCATTCATCCAGCAGATCAAGAAAAAACTACATTCACATGTCCATATGGAACATTTGCATACAAAAGATTGCCATTTGGTCTATGTAACGCACCAGGAACCTTTCAGAGGTGCATGACTTCAATATTCTCTGACTATATTGAGAAAATCATGGATGACTTCACAGTCTATGGAAAAGATTTTGTCACCTGCTTGAAGAACCTGACAGCAGTCTTGCATAGATGCTCAGAGCAAAATTTGATATTGAACTGGGAGAAATGCCACTTTTTAGTCACTGAAGGTATTGTGCTTGGACACCTGATATCCTCTAGAGGCATTGAAGTGGATAAATCAAAAGTTGATGTGATTGCTAAGTTACCACCCCCTGAAAATGTAAAAGGAATACAGAGTTTCCTCGGACATGCCGGATTTTATAGGAGATTCATTAAGGATTTATCTAGCATTGCAAAGCCTTTAACCAAATTGCTCTGTCAAGATGTCAAATTCCACTTTGATGAAGCATGTCCGAAGGCCTTTAACCAGTTGAAGCAAGCTCTTATTTCTGCCCCAATTGTGCAGCCCCCAGATTGGACCCTACCCTTTGAGTTGATGTGCGATGCAAGTGATTTTGCAGTTGGGGCAGTTCTGGGCCAGAAAAAGGGGAAAGCTCAGCATGTGATTCATTATGCCAGCAAAACTCTAGATGGTGCTCAGATCAACTACTCCACTACTGAAAAAATAATTGCTTGCAGTGGTATTCGCATTTGACAAGTTCAGACCTTATCTAGTTGGGCACAAATGTACTGTCTTCACTGATCACGCAGCAATAAGATATCTTGTCAGCAAGAAGGAGGCCAAGCCAAGGCTAATCAGATGGATTCTCCTGCTTCAAGAGTTTGATATTGAGATCAAGGATAAGAAAGGCTCTGAGAATGTGGTAGCTGATCATTTGTCAAGAATAAGTTGTCCTGAAACCAGAGAAATAGAAGACAGCATCCCTGGAGAGCAACTGATGGGACTAAATGCTTCGCGAGGAGATGCTTCGCGAGATGTGCTTCTCGAGGAAATGATTCAAGAGAAATGCCTTGCGAGGGTCGACGTCTCGCGAGAAGCCAAGACTCCATGGTATGCTGACATTGTGAACTACCTAGAGTGCAAAATTATGCCAGCTGAATTGTCCTACCATCAGAAAAAGAAATTCATGCATGAAGCCAAGAGCTATTACTGGGATGAACCGTTCCTCTACAAGCATTGAGCAGATGGGATAGTGAGAAGATGTGTGCCCTCTGAAGAAACTCATGATGTGATGTTCCAATGCCATTCTGGCATGTATGGAGGCCATGCTGGAGTAATGAAAACTCAAGCAAAGATCCTTCAAGCTGGATTTTATTGGCCCAGCCGTTTCAAAGATGCTCATGATTTTGTCAAGCAGTGTGATCCCTGCCAGAGAAGTGGGAAAATCTCGAGAAGGAATGAAATGCCTCAGCAAGGCATTCTTGAAGTTGAACTGTTTGACGTATGGGGAGTTGATTTTGTTGGACCTTTGCCCTCCTCTCGAGGCTATAAGTATATCCTTGTGGCAGTAGACTATGTGTCCAAATGGGTTGAAGCTGTACCAACTGTCAGTGCAGATTCCAAGTCAGTCTGCAAGTTGTTAGAAACTGTAATTTTCCCCAGATTTGGAGTTCCTAGAGTTGTGATCAGTGATGGAGGAGCCCACTTCAACAATGAACAGCTAGAGAAGCTGCTGAGCAAGTATGGTGTGAAGAATCACTGAGTTACTACACCCTACCACCCTCAAGCCAATGGACAAGTTGAGTTATCCAATAGAGAAATTAAGTAGATCCTTGAAAAGGTTGTGTCCAAGTCCAGAGCAGATTGGTCCATGAAATTGCCTGATACCTTGTGGGCATACAGAACTGGGTACAAGACACCTATTGGAATGTCACCCTTCAGGCTTGTATATGGTAAAGCATGCCATTTGCCTGTCGAGTTAGAGCACAGAGCTCAATGGGCTATTAGGAAACTGAACCTCGACATGAAGAAAGCTGGAAGTGCAAGGAAACTACAGATGTGTGAGCTAGAAGAGCTGAGGCATGATGCATATGAGAGTTCCAAGATCTACAAGGAGAAGACTAAGAAATGGCATGACAAACATATCCTCAGGAAGGAGTTCAGCATTGGACAGCAAGTGTTGGTGTATGACTCCAAGTTCCATCTGTTTGCTGGAAAATTCAAGTCAAGATGGTTTGGTCCCTGCATAGTGAAGAAGGACCTGGGAAATGGTGCTTTCGAAGTCCAAACCCCATCAGCAGGTACCTTCAAGGTAAATGGCCAGAGACTGAAGCATTACCTAGCTGGAGAAAAGATTAACATTGATGATCCCGAAGAAAATGACGAGTCAGAGGATGTTCCCAATGCATCCTCTGAAGCTGTAAAGCAATGAGAAGAAGCTACGGTCAGGCTCGTGACCTTAAACAAGCGCTCATCGGGAGGCAGCCTGATATCCTTTTTATGTAATTATTTCCCTTCAAGAGTTATTTTTCTTTTGTGTGTTTTCTTTTCCTTTTTGTTTGTTTTTTAGATTATTGAATAAAAGAGAGTGAAGTGGTTTGTCAGAGATCCCTACAAGCATGGAGCAGAAAGTCGCTTCGCGTGGAAAATCACCTGTCGAGGGATTCTGCTTCAAGAGAAAGCTTCTCGAGGGCCAGATGCTTCGCGAGGAAAAAGGCCTCGCGAGGTTTTTGCTTCGCGAGGAAGACTTCTGGAGGATTCGACATTTAAACCAGGTGAACACATTCCAATTCACAAATCCTGTTACACCATGAATATCAGTGCTATGCCATGATTACAAATTTTCTATCCATTCTTGGCTACTTTGTCAAAGTTGCTTGTCGAGTAAAATGTTTCTTGGAGTGCTTAATTTTGCCTAAACAACCCTTCATGCTATTGAGAATCTTGTAGTGTTTCTGTCTATAATGCTTGCAAACTCTTGTGTTAGAGTCATGTATCAAAATAGAGTTCATATATGTCTCTGCTCAGATCTGTTGGAATACCTTCATAATGCAAGTGGCTCTTGAACTGAATAAGTTGATCCTCAAAGAGCCATGTTTTAACTGCATTTCTGCACCTCTGCATTAGCTACCAGTATCTCGGGATGGTGGTATGTGAAGCACTAACATTGAAACTAACCTGAAGCAAGTAATTTGAAAACAAATTTTTGCATTAGCAGTTATGATCTCGGGATTGTAACTTGTGAAGCACTAACCTGAAGTTCCTGATAGAAATTTAAAAGCAAATTTTGGCATTAGCAGTTATGATCTCGGGATTGTAACCTATGAAGCACTAACTGAAAGAATTTAACAAGTAACGATGATCTTAACCCATCTTTAACTTTTGCATTAGCCTACTATGTTCTCGGGAACGGTAGCAGGTGAAGCACTGACTTTGTATTCATGTAACACTCATGGCTATTTCATGGATCACTTCATTCAATTCCCCTGCCAAATGTCTTATCTTGGCAATCGAAAAGTATCTGAACTGAGACATATATAAAAGTTGTTAATTGAAACTTGACTCTGAACTAGAGATTGCAGCCAGGTATGCAGAAACTACTTTGAATCCAAATAAATATGAAGCTATGTTTTCTTTATATCTGCTTTACTTGGGGACAAGCAAAGGTTTGGGTCCGGGGGTTTGATCACTCTGAATTATGCACATCTTTTCGACGTCCAAAACCCTAAATCTTGCCCATATTTGTGAAGTTCAGTCAAGGTTTTAAATCTTTTTACATCAGTTATCCACTTTTTACAGATTGGTGCACCAAGGCACATATTTCTCCATCTCCAACTCAAAACGTCGCTTGGCGAGGAAAAAGGCCTTGTGAGGATTTTGCTTGGCGAGAATTTTGCTTAGCGAGGATTTTGCTTGGCGAGGACGAATGCCTCGCGAGGGTGCCACTTCGTGAGGGAGCCCCTTGAATCCTGAAGAAAAGAAAGTGAGCGTATCTCCCACGTGCTGCGCGCGAGTTTATCAGCAAGGAGGGAATCGATCAACTTGGAGGAGAAGAAATCAGAAGAGTCAAAAAGGTGATAAAGGAGGGAGCAGCCCATGTGCGTCCGTGCAAAAAGATGAAAAGCAACGGCGGAAGTTCCCGCCTCGCCACCAACCACGCCATCGACTGCGGCCCTCGCCACTTCCGTAGCCGAGGCCCTCTCGCCATTTCCACAGCGCCTATAAAGCGGCTTCCTTAGCCAAGAAGAAAGGATCAGCAATTCGCAATTCGCTACCATCCGCACACACCTCTACACCTGATCCAAGATCCAACCACTCCACCTCGAGCAAGAACAGAAGAACAAGGAAGAACTTTGGAGAAGCATGGCGAAGACGATCCGCGAGGAACGAGAGGAAAGAAGAAGCCCTTGATCCGTATATGTCCCTGTCTACTTCCTTGCTTCCCCTTCGTCTGTATCTTCCTTAGCCTTCCGCCTCTGCTCCCTCTGCTGCCGCCGTAATGAACTGATTCGATCCTCTCCAACCCCTTCGGTGAAATCTCTCTGTAACTCTCTGAATCGCTCCGTTTGTGTGAACTGTGTAATCGTGATGTTATATTTTTGCTTGTGAACTCTGCCTTAGCCCTCACCTTGCTGTCGTTCGTGTTATGTGTTTGTTGAACTCTGCCTTAGCCCTCACCTTGCTGCCGTTCGTGTTATGTGTTTATTGAACTCTGCCTTAGCCCTCACCTTGCTGCCGTTCGTGTTATGAGTTTGTTGAAATCTTCCTTAGCCTCCGCCTTGCTAAAGTTTTGCGTTTTGTTTGGCGATCCACTCTTCCTTAGCCTCCCCTTTGCTGACACCTTTTTAATTTCTGCTGCTTGATCCGCAAGAGCTAGCCTAGATCCGTAAAACTCCAACCCACCTTTTCGTTGTGCCAAGCTTCAAGAAAGGAAAAGCACCAATAGATTTTGATCCCTGTGGAGAGAACGACAAAACCCCCCTAAACCACGAACGATCACCATGTGCTATAACTGCTGCTCTGCTCCCCAAACGGATTCAAGCCATCTGTACTTAGACCAAACCTTAAGTTTCTTGCGTCAGCTGCAAAATCCCCAAACGCACTGTCGTTGTTTCTCCACTGAGACCCATCAGCGGGGTGTCTCAGCATCTCGTCTTCCTTACGGTCTTCTTTGTGTCATCGCAACAACTTGGCATGCTCTTTGTTTCGGAAACTGTGGTATTATAGGAGCATACCACATCACCTTCGCAGGAACCCTCTTCCTGGGGCTCGGCTCACCCTCAACATCACCTGGGTCATCTCGCCCGATCTTATACCGCAATGCACCGCATATCGGGCATGCATTAAAATTCTCGTACTTCTCACCGCGGTAGAGGATGCAGTCATTGATGCATGCATGTATCTTCTCCACTTCTAATCCAAGAGGGAAGACAATCTTCTTTGCTTCGTATGTATTGTGGGGCAATTCATTATTCCTTGGAAGACTCTTCTTAAATATCTGTAGCAACTCTTGAAATGACTTGTCAGATATTCCATTCTTTGCCTTCCACTGCAGCAATTCCAGGGTGGTACCCAGCTTTTTCTGGCCATCTTCACAATTTGGATAAAACAATTTTTTGTGATCCTCTAACATGCGCTCCAACTTCGACCACTCGTTTTCACTTCCGCACTTCATCTGTTCATCAAGAATGACCCGACGAAGATCATCATCATCGGACTGATCAAAAACGACCTCATGCTCAACTTCGTCTTCCCCCATTGTAGTATCACCGTGTTCAGAGAACACCGGATAGTTGTCATCATCTTCTTCTTCAGGGTCTTACATTATAACCCCTCTTTCTCCATGCTTGGTCCAACAAAAATAATTGGGCATGAAGCCTTGTCGCAACAGGTGGGACTGTATGGTTCTTACGCTCGGGTAATTCCTCGTATTCCGACATTCATCACATGGACAAATCATAAAACCATTCTTCAGCTTGTTTAACTTAACCACATCGAGAAAACGATGCATGCCATCAATGAACTCGGGACAGCATCGATCACCGTACATCCATTCTCGGGTCATCTGGATTACATAAATACATCAAAAACCATTACACCAGCTAAATAATTAATAGAGATACGTGATCAAATTAATTAATACAAGTTCATCACATTAAAACCAAAGTGATATTAACAACCGGTACTACAGAGCAGCCTTTAGTACCGGTTGTTATTACCAACCGGTACTAAAGGGCTTGCCGTGGGGCCACCAACCGCGGCCGCATGTGCCGCTGGGCCTCCAACCCTTTAGTACCGGTTGGTATAAACAACCGGTACTAAAGGCTGCTCTGTAGTACCGGTTGTTAATACCAACCAGTACTAAAGGGTTGGATGTTTGGGGCACGGATGGCACAGATATACAACCGGTGCTAATGCCCCCTTTAGTACCGGTTTTTGTACAACCGGTACTAAAGGGGGCGCACCGTTGCCCCCTTTTCTACTAGTGGATGGCTGGACAACAGTTCTGGATCCTCTAGCACGGATGTTGAGCAGAAAGGGTAGACTTCCCTCTAGAAATTAATGGTATCCTCTAAACTGAAGGTGTTTGTATGGAGATTAGCTCGACAATCGCTCCCTTCTTCGGATGTGCTTCATCACCGAAATATGATAACAACAAGCTCATGTTCGTTGTGTGGTGCGGAGGATTCATGGAGGCATTCTTTAATAGATTGTCGGATGTATCCTTGTGTATGGGCTCTATCTGACGAGGAACTGGTCGAGCATATGTGTGCAAATCGGGAGCCAAACGCAAAGAACTGGTTATTCTCTATGGATGGTACTCTCTCTGCTGATGAATTCACAAAGTTGATTGTGACCCTCTGGGCTATTTTGACTTCACGGAAAAGCCATTCATGAGGACAGTTTCCAAAGCCCGCTATCAACTCATCATTTCATCGGCTCGTTTTTGGATGAACTTGGCAGTCTGAAGGCTCTGACCAATGCGCCGGCTCGTGAGGGTACAAGCATACCCTGTGGGTGGACTCCGCATCCGATGGGTTCCGTCAAAATTATTGTAGACGAAGCATTCTCTCGCAATGGAAGAAAAGCGGCAGCCAAGTCTCTAGCGATGCGGCAGGAAATTTTATAGGCTCTTCGGCCCTAGTGTTTGACAGGTATTGTTGATCCTGGTACAATCAAAGTGATTGCATTCAGAGAGGCTTTAATTCTTGCAAATGGCTTGTCGCTGAACAACCTGAAGGTTGCTTCTGAATGCAAGCAAGTAATTGAAGATATTAAAACCGGTACTTTGGGGATGTATGGCCCGATAGTGCGAGAGGTTGTCGGAAGAGCTACAAGGTTTAGCATCTGCAACTTCGTTCATGAGTCTCGCGGGAGTAATTCTAAAGCTCATAACATGGCAAAGTTTGCGTCGTATTTGGAGATTGGCCGCCATGTTTGGTTGGGCTCTCCTCATGATACATTGTACACCTAAATATTTTGCATGAATAAATCTTAGCAGGTTCCCCTAAAAAAGTCGGTCATGTTCGGTTGTGCCTTTTTTTTTTACTTTGACTTATAATCTCACCTGGTATATCGTTATCAAAGCAGACTTTTATTTTAAAAAGAGACGTGCATAAATGTTGGGTTGCGTTTTCCTCACTAACATCAAAGTACTCAGAGATTTCTAGATAGTACTCCTTAGGACCTCTTTGATTCACAGGATTGAAAAAACACAGAAATAGTAAAAATGCAAGATTACAATTTCATGTCCATTCCAATCGTATAGAATTTCATATGCATTAAACTTTGTTTTATTTCACAGAGGAAAGACAAAGGATTCTGAAAAGAGCCTTGAGTGGATGTTTGATTTCCTATGAAACTGGTGCAAATCATTTGTTAGAAATACCTATAGATACATACCTACAAATCAAACAACCACTATAGAAAAAAAATCATAAGGATTTGAATCCTCCAAAATTAATATGCAATTCGTTGAATCAAAGAGACCCTAAAACTCGTGGTGAAGTCATCCTATAATATCGACATTAGATTAGGACGGATGGATGGTGAAAACCCCCATTTTGGGTCCGAGCGACATTGTGCTTGCCATCTCCTCCATCTTATGATGCATTGCGATTGATACACTCTCTTATTTGGGTCATGTATTTCAGAGGTATCTATTTTTGAGTACTCCTTCACGTACAATTTATAAAGCCTGCACGTAGTTTAAGCAAAAGTTTGGGCACCAATTTTGCCAACAAAATATGAAATATATGTCGTAAAAACTATACCATTGGGTTTATATTAAAAATATTTTTTTAGTGACATATAATTCATATTTTGTTAACTAAATTAATGATCAAACTTTTGCTTAAACTATGTGCAGCTCTATAAACTATGCCGAAGAGAGTATTTAGAAAAATGATAAGTGCATTGTTCAACCAGTCACATTGCCCTTTGAACACAAGACTTTAAAAGTGGGCCACTCAATAATGAACGTAACCGAGTTGTTCCCTCTCTCCAAGCTCAAATGTCACCATTCCAGCACAAGCGCTTTACATTTAACATGTCAATATACTAGTCACAGATTCTGCTAATGCTTACTAAAAGAGCATGGCGCCCCCATGCGTGGTTTTGATAATTAATGACAATCCCTATGGACTAATGGTTACATTGAGTTATACTTGTAGTGTTTGTCCATAGGCAATGCTTCAAGAACATATGTTGGTTTCAAGGTTGAAAGAAGAAGATTATTTGATGAAAAAGATGTTTAAGATGTTATCCGAAGAACGGCCATGATGGTATTGAGCATAATGCAAGTATATCTTGAAAAATAAGATTGTGTGAACATTAATGTTTATCTTCAAGACATCATCTTTATGAACAGAGAAGAAAAGATATAAGGTTGATCAAGACACAATTCTAGATGATGTACCTTGTGAGATCAAGTGATTTGGTGGTATCTTTCCATAGAGATACATCAAAGAGAGATTTCATATAGCCCATGGAGGATGACGTCAAGTTTTGGTCGTCATCGAAGTTGAGAAGTGCAAGTCCAAATGGAGTATCTTGAGGAGATCATATGCTTGAAACTTGCCACCCATTTGGATATAATGGCCAAGTGAAGTGGTGCCTAAGAGAGTCTCTCCCGTAGTGGCGTATGGGGAGCAATCTACGAGTCTTCACCGAGCGGAGCGCAATCAAGAAAGGTGATCCAACTTGAGGCGGTCAACATCGTCATCGTCTAGCTCAATTGGAATGCGCAAGGCAAAGGTATGATCTTGATAGGGTTTCTATTTTACCGGTCTCATGGTGGTGTTGGGACTTGGGAGACCGGGTTATAGGATAGATAACCGTACTATCAAGAGGGACTCTCAAGTAAGTAACTTGATCGTATCAATCATATTGAGCTCAAACCTTTGCATACTTGGCATCATCTTTATTGGTTCTTATTTGGAATGTCTCCATGTTTATTTTTACAGCTTTCCATGATCTTCAAGACAAGTTCAAGTTCATCAAAAATGGATTCGCATGAAAAACTTATTACGTTTCTGATATTGGAGGTTTACCGGTTATTCTTTTATAGATAGGTATACTCTATACCCATTTGGTTTTATCAATTCTTGTTGGACTATGATGTTTCTCCGCAAGATCTCTACAAGATCTTTGTGGTGATTCCAACGTGCCCAAGATCATCGAAAATGGAGTCTGTATGCAAAAGATATCGCGTTTTTCGTATGTATGTTTCAGGCATTCCGGATGAGTCGGAATTTTCCGGATCCATTCCATATCTATTCCGGACCGACTCGAAAACCTTCTGTTACTGTTTCAGATTTTATTCGGAATCAACTCAGAATATTCCGGACCATTCCGGGCAATTCCAAACTGATTCTAGATCTATTCCGGACTACACGAAAACTTCCTA
Source organism: Puccinellia tenuiflora (assembly GCA_012064385.1). NCBI lineage: Eukaryota > Viridiplantae > Streptophyta > Magnoliopsida > Poales > Poaceae > Puccinellia > Puccinellia tenuiflora. The sequence goes on along the minus strand of QRDG01002198.1, from coordinate 576,330 downwards.
ACGGTTGGCTTTTAGGGGGGCTATTTAAGGGGGCTTCTTCCCCAATAGTTTCCAACTCTTGAGCATGGTTTTGACATTATTGACCCTCTAAACCTTGCATATCTCTCAATCCCTCCAATGATTCTTACTCCTTCTTGAGAAGAAGAGAAAGGAGATCTAGATCAATATTTCCACCAATCAATATCTCCTCTAGGTTAGGGGATGTTATTAGGATTTGGATCTTGTGGATTCATTTGTTGAGTTCTTCCTTATTCTTCCTTTATTCTCCCTCCATAGCATTAGTTACTTTTGTGGGATTTGAGAGTGAAGGACTTGAGCCCTTCTTGTGTTCTTGCTATTGCGTCGGTTGCATCGATTTGAGTTCTCCATGGTGATAAGTGGAAGTTGAAGTTGAGAAGGTTGTTACTCTTGGGTACTTGGAGTGCCCTAGAGCTTGTTCCTCTTGGGTACTTGGAGTGCCCTAGACATCGTCTCTGCGTGCCTCGGTTATTTCTATACCCGAGCTCTTTATTACTTTTGGACTGATATTGTGATAGCCTTCGATTTTGAAGTAATATATCTTGCTATCACATATTTATTTATATTGGTTAGCATAAGTTTTGTGCTTGATAAATTAATTGTTATATTTATTCCGCATTTATTCAAGGCTAAACCGTAAGTATTTTACATCCATGTCCTTTCACTTAGGATGAAAAAATAGTTGTGTTTTTAGGACAGTAAGATTTCTGATGTATACTCTCAAGAAGATATCAAAGTTCCACTTTGTCTCTACAACAACTCAATGTTATTAGCAAGTTGAGACATCGAGAATACACATGATAAAATAAGTAAAAAAGCTGACCCAGCAGCAACGACAACAAACACCGCCATGAATAACATATGGACTGCGAGAAAGATTCTCTAAAAGCAACACATTCAATGATAGAAACGCATGTGGTATCGCTTGGCAGTCAAAACGACCAGATCCTAGGTTTTCACCTTGGAGGACATGTCCTCGAAAACTTTGTAAAATGCTTTCAGCATGGTAAGGATGTCTAAGAACCGCCATTGTCAGGTGTTCATACCGAGTGTTTTAAACCGGCGCTCAAAAATGGAACTTGAAGAGCACCACCATGCCTCAGCCTCCCTGTGAGGCCATCACCAATTGCCAAGTAGTTATCACTCTTTGTACCTTGACAATTTTAAACTCAAACCAAAAGTCACGGCCTAAAGATTTGAACCTCCAACCATTTCTCCAGGTGCACGCATAACACATAGGCCAAAAGACCACATCAATGACCTATGTGCACGGGAGAGACTCACATGCACATCATAGTCACTCTACAGATGTGACCTACCACACAACAGATAATCATGTCCGTGTATGAAGGTGTTGGTGAGCGCAAAAACTGGCATTGCTGGATTCTGATATTCTCTTCCATTCATCGTCCAGACGATTCTCCCTCCCTTGACGCTCGTAGAAAGGCCGTCGATAGTGCTTATGTACTCCCGGCGACCCCATCCGCAAACTGGGAGGTGTAGTACCTTGCAATATGTTGTAACAGTAGATCAGACCTCCAGGCAACCAAATGTCTTAGACGAAAACATGTCCACATTGGGCGTCAGTAGCATGCTCGATTCAGCATCGTCGTCATGGCGGACGAGTTCTCCGCTTTTGCCACTCACCATAATTGACGTATGTCGCCCCATACGAACTAGTAAGAGGTCCTAAATCCCGCGTCTTCAAATCTGGGAAGAGCCCATGATCCAACATACGTGGTCACCATACAAACCGCTCCTTGGACAAACAAACCATCAGGCTGCCTGATAACCCACAAGTGTAGGGGATCGCAACAGTCTTCATGGGTAGTATAACCCAATTTATTGATTCGACTCAAGGGGAGCCAAAGAATACTTAGAGGTCTTTGCAGCTGAGTTGTCAGTTCAACCACACCTGGAGAAGCACAAGTAACGCGCGAGAGGTGAAAGCAACACTGATTTGAGAACAATAGTAACAGAAACATGAAAGCAATGATGGAGAAATATGGACCGGGGTTCATAGTTTCACTAGTGGCGGCTCTCCTAAACAAATAATCATGCATTGGGTGAACAAATTACAGTTGGGCAATTGACAGAATTGCACTAATTAATTAATTATGAAAAAGCATTCAGTTTATCAATCATACGTAGGCATATATTCCATATATAGTTGTAACTACTCGCAATGAGAATTCGCACAACATCTTTTGTCCTGCCATCCGGTTTCAGCCGGGCCAATTAAGGAACAAATGGCAATTAAGGTGTTCCTTTTAATAGAACACCGGAGCAAAGCATTAACACACAGTGAACACATGTAATCCTCAAGTTACTAACCATTCCCATCGATGTCCCCGTTTCTGTCACTCGAGGTCTCCGGTTCCGGACTAATAACAGGTGCATACAACTTGTAGATACGATCTAAGCATCAATTATATTCATGCAAACATAACGCGCCCAAATCTAAGATCATGCCACTCGTGCACTAGTGACAAGCATTAAGCATAACAACATTGTAGCAACAACAATTCATAAACATAAATAATCTGATCATAATGTGCCAATCCATCGGATCCCAACAAACACAACGCATATTACATCAGATTGATCTCGATCATGTAGGGCAGCTCACGAGAACATGGTATTGAACAACAAGGGGGAGAGAGTACCATCTAGCTACTGCTACAAACCCGTAGTCCGTGGGGGAACTACTCACAACTCATCCCGGAGGCAGCGGTGGCGGTGAAGATGGCTCCGGGGGCCAATCCCCGTCCCGGCAGGGTGCCGGAACAGGCAATCTGACCCCCGAAACTTGTCGGCAATGGCGGCGGAGCTCTGTATCGTATTTGGGAAAATCCTTCGGGGCTTAGGGTTTTTGCATCGGATGTGATTTTATAGGCGTCGGAGGCGGCCGAGGGGTGCCCCACAGGGCAGGGGCGGGTCCCACCCGCGGGTGGGCCCTAGGCCGCGGCAGGGGGACGCCCCTGGCCTGTGTGGGTCCCCTGGAGTCGCCCTTCTGGCTCCCTTCCTCATTTCTTTAATAAAAAATCTCCGTAAATTTTCGTCCAATTCCGAGAATATTTCCAGAAGTAACTTTCTGCAATAAAAACAACACAAAAACAGGGAACTGACACGGGGCATCTTGTCAATAGGTGTAACGCCCCGACCCCAGAATTATACCGAGAGGATATGTAATTGGCACAACCATCAAGGTATAACACAGAGATCGAGACATGTGGAACAAACTGGCACATTGCATGACTCTACGACACAAAACATATAGCAACTCATATAATGAGAAGAATACAAATATTACACGGCAAAAGGTCACAGAACATCAATTCAACAAGCGGAAGCGGGTAGTGTTGTCTAACAACAAGAAGCAAATATATGGCCTAAGAGGCCTACAATAAACATCACCCAAGCCAGCTTGTTCCACGGTCCCAAGCTGCCACCTGGGAACCCCAGACTAGTAGTCGACGTCAACGAAGAACCCACCTAGCTGCTCGGTGTCGTCCTCCTCTGAAATACAAAATCATAGAGGCAGCAAAGAGAGACTGAGTACGATGTACTCGCAAGTTTAGTAGGGCGATATAGGCCCAATGACTGACGGAGGCTCTAAAGCTGTTTATGTAGTTCTTTTGCATAAAGCTAGTTTTAAATAACTGAAACATAAAGGACCCATGGCATTCGTCTACTCAGAATATTTTCATAAAGGGGTAAGAGAGTAACATTTTCCTCTTCGGTTCTCGGCGAACCTACTTGTAACCATCACCACTCATCTCCACCAAAGGCACTCCCTCGAATCACCCTCGAGGAAATGAACCTTGTACACACACGTTGAGTTGCAACCTTTAGCTGCTAAATTAATTAATTAAGGTTAAGATTCTCTATGATCCCGTAAATCCATTCCCAAGGCGTCCATAACCGCGGACACGGCTTTTCGAAAAGATTAACCCTGCAGGGGTGTACTATGTGAAAGTCGCCAGGTTCCCGAGGGACCTCCCAGCTTCTTATCCATTGGTACCGTCCGGCTCACCTAATTGACCCTCTTCCTGGGAAGGCCGGCGAGCAGGCGCGGTTAAACCTTTACCTCACGTGAGAATATCCAAGAGTCATCTGTGGCCACAGGACAGGTTCAGCGCTCCCAGCGCCCTGCCCCATCGCCACATCCTACACACAAATCCTCGTCAACATCATCTTTTCCACTCACACGCAAATGGAAAACCGAACTAGAGGACCCTTGGATACGCCCGCACAAGTTATTCGGTCAGTAAGGTGCCCATACACCCACCAATGGCAGCACGCTCAGACCTTGGTTCTGAAGACAAGAACTCGCACCTAGGGGCAAGAGTGAGGCAAAACACCATCCCCGATGGCAACTCACCCAAGCCTACTTAGAATTTTAATTAAGCACCCCACATATCCACCAAGTCCGCATCATTCCATCTTCAACAACAATTATGGAAATAAACAACGGACACAACTAATATTTAACTAAGCATGGCTAAGCATATGAATACATCAAGTCTATCTTTATCTCGGGCCAACACTTCAACCCTAGGTTTCATAGGTAGGGATACATGTGATTGGCTCGGGGAAGAACATGCATTCATAGGATATTCTAATATTTACCAAAAGAGACATTTGAACCGCATGCAATATTATGGTGGATAAAATAATTTGATAAAATCATAGGATGCTAGAATGCCAAGAAGGTTAGGTTATCTCTTGCCTTGCTGCCGGGGCGCGTAGTACGGCTCGTCGGGGTAAGTAGAGAGACCCTCGACTCCGGAATCTATCGATACCCAAAAGAAATACAAAGCACACATAAATCACAAGAACACAAGATGCAATGCTCAAACACATGATGACATGTCCAATTGATGCAAGGATATCAACATTTAATTGATCTACCAATTTAAACGGAGTTCCAAATAATTAGTGCAAATATTTGGAAGCAACCCCATATTTATCTTAGTGACCACCATTCTTTCTAAATTATCAAATTATTTGAGAAGTGTCTCAAATATGCATGAACATGACAAGAATGGATAGGGTTCGTCATTGCGATCAATTTGGTACTTTATTTGTAATTTTTGGAGCACCGATGAATAAATGACAAATTAATTAAATAATTGGATTTAATTAATTTAAACAAATTATGAATAACATCAAAATAAAGATTTGTGATCACGAGGTGATAAGATCATAAGTTGATAGCATTTGACATGTTGATCACAATGATATTTAATTCATAAATTTTGGACAATTATTTAATAAGTTATGAATTTTCCTAATTTGGGATTATTTAACCCATTTTAGGAATTCTTAATTAACAGCAAAATTATTTAATCAAAAGGGCAAAACAATGTTTCCAAAAGATAGCAAATATTTTTCTAAACACTTTGGTATTTGATTTGCCCAATTTGAAGTATTATTCAAATAGATATGAATTAATTAACTTTCAATTTATTTTCCCAAATTTTCAGGTTTTACTGTTGCGGCCGGCCCACAAGTCGGCCCAGGCCGGGGTGCAGGCCGGGCCGGTGGCAGAGGGAGCCGGCCTCATAGCCGGCCCAACCCGGGGCGCAGGACGGGGTCCAGCCAGAGGGAACCGGCCTCCTGGCCGGCCCAGTCCGGATGCTTGGCCGGGCCTCCATCGGAAGCAACCGGCCTGCTGGCCGGTTCAGGCCGACGCCCAGGCCGGGCACGCAGTGCTCGCGTGCGGTGGCCACCGGCGGCGACGCCGACCAAGAATCGGCGGCGATACGCGGATCCTGGCGTGCGTAGGGCGTGTGCCGCGTGAAGGCGGAGCGATGCGTAGGTTCGGAGACGGAGGGGGGGGGACACTGGCGACGCGGGAGTGCACGACATGCCACGGCCGCGGCGAGAGCACGGCGGCATCCACATGGGGCGACGACGCAGAGGGGGAGGAGGGGAAAGACGACGCGGGAAAGCACACCTGTAAACGTGGAACTCACCCTGGGCAGCGGGAACGTCAGCGTGGTGAGGGATGGTCGGAGTCGACGGAGAAATCGACCGGCGGAGCGCGGCCACGGCGTGGAAGGTCGGGGGTGATTTCGTCAGCTCCGGCACTCATGGGCCGATTCCTTGAGTGTGGAGGAGCTGCACGACGAGGCGGAACTAATGGGGTCGACGGCTTGCTTCGGGGCGGCCTGAATCGCCGGGGAGTTTGACGGCGACCGCGGCGGCTACGGATCGATCTAGGGCTAGGGTTTGCTGGCGGGGAGGAGAAAGGGGAAAAGCAGGTCGCTGGGGCAGGTGGGCGTCCTCGTCAGGACCTTGACCACCAGAGAGAGGGGGCAGCGCAGCATGGCGCCGGCCAACCTGGAGGCATGGCGCCAGTGCGCCATGGCCACCGTGGAGAGGTGAGAGAGGGAAAAAGAATCGCAAAAAGGTCCCTGGAATTATTTTGATTCAATTGCAAACCAGCCCAGCAGTAGGGTTAAACCATTTAATTAGAGCACCGGGACATTTTCTAAAATCCCAGAAAAATTCATATAAGCTAGAATTAACCTTTAGAACCACCACAAAAATTGGTGGTCCAAATTAAAATGTTTTGGGCAACATTTGTTCAAAGGTTTTAGATTTAGTCATTTTTGATAAATAGCAAAAGCCTTTAATTGGATCAATTAACCATTTCCAAAAATATTGAAATTAAACACGGTGGCTCCCAACATAATAATGAAGCACTCCATGAATTTAGTTTGAAGGTTGGGGAGGTTTAACTAGGTTCCAAAGACAAGAATTGAATTTTCAGCCAAATTCAATTCTTAACTCCATTTTCTCATTTAACCAAAATTTGAAGTTTGGAATGGTTTCAGAGAACAAGCTTGGAACTTCCTAAAACATTTGGAAGTCCAAGGAGGAGTGGTTTTGCTAAGTTGACATTACCTTAGGTGGAGGGTTGGGGAAGGTTGGCTTCCCATTCCCATTGGTTTCCAAGTGCAAGTTTAAAATGGCAAAATGCATATGGATGCTATGATGCAAACATGGAAACAAAAAGTGGAAAAATTCTTCGTATTTTTCATAACCAAGTTAGGGCTGTTACAATTCTACCCCCCTTACAGGAATCTCGTCCCGAGATTCTAGGCTTGAGTGAAGAAGGCGGGGTATTCCTGACGAAGGCTAGTTTCTCGCTCCCATGTGGCTTCTTCCTCGGAATGGTTAGACCATTGAACCTTGAGAAACTTGATAGACTTGTTGCGAGTTTTCCTCTCCGCTTCATCCAAGATGCGGATAGGATGCTCGCGATAGGTCAAGTCCTCCTGAATATCCAGTGCCTCGTGGTCAACCCCACGGATTGGATCCTTGAAGCACCGGCGGAGTTGGGAAAGATGGAACACATCATGAACATCCGGGAAATTGGAGGGCAACTCAAGTCGATAGGATAAATCTCCTCGCTTGGCTAGGACGGTGAAAGGGCCAACATAGCGAGGTGCCAATTTGCCCTTGATTCCGAAGCGACGAACGCCTCGGAGAGGAGAGACTCGAAGATAGGCCTTGTCACCAATTTCATAGTGGACCTCTTGGTGGTGCGTGTCGTAGTAGCTTTTCTGACGGGATTGGGCAGCCTTAAGATTTTCCCGAATGACACGGACTTTCTCTTCGGCTTCATTGATCACATCAGGACCGAAGAGTGGCCTCTCTCCGATTTCAGACCAATTGAGGGGAGTCCGGCATTTTCTCCCATAAAGGACCTCAAAAGGAGCCATTTGCAAACTGGCTTGATAGCTATTGTTGTAGGAGAACTCAGCGAGGGGGAGGTATTTCTCCCAACCCTTGCCGAAGGAGATAACACAAGCCCGAAGCATATCCTCAAGGACTTGATTTACTCTTTCAGTTTGCCCGTTGGTTTGAGGATGATAGGCGGTGCTGAAGTTGAGGCGGGTTCCCATAGCATTTTGGAAAGCCTGCCAGAATTTGGATACGAAAAGGCTCCCACGGTCGGAGATGATCCTCATTGGAACACCGTGGAGAGGAACAATGCGGGCAACATACAACTCGGCCAATTGAGTTGCATTTATGTCCTCGCGAACCGGTAGGAAATGGGCTACCATGGATAGGCGGTCGATGACGACCCAGATGGCATTGTTGCCCTTCTGTGATCTTGGGAAGCCGGTGATGAAATCCATACCAACTTCATCCCATTTCCACTCAGGGATGGCTATGGGGCGAAGGGTACCAGCTGGCCTTTGATGTTCAGCCTTCACTCAGCGACAGACGTCGCATTCAGCAACATATTTGGCAATCTCGCGCTTCATGCAAGACCACCAGAACTGAGGGCGAAGATCTTGATACATTTTTGTGCTACCCGGATGAATAGAGATGGGTGACTCGTGAGCTTCTGAGAGGATCAATTCTTTTGAGTTTCCACTCTTGGGCACCACTAAACGGTCACCGAAATAAACAACACCATTTTCATCAACCGAGAAACAATTTGCCTTCTCATTAGCGATCTTCTCTTTGATCTCGAGGATTTCAGGATCATTTTGTTGGGCGGCCTTGATATCATCCTCGAGAGTGGATTTGATCTCGAGATTAGCTAGAAAACCTGAAGGAACAATTTCCAAATTCAATTTAGCAAATTCCTCGTGGAGAGCCGGTTGCGCCTTTTCAACCATCACAGTATTGCAATAGGCTTTGCGGCTCAGAGCATCCGCCACAACATTTGCCTTGCTGGGCTGATAATTGAGAGTCACATCATAGTCTTTTATCAATTCCAGCCATCTCCTCTGTCTCAAGTTCAGATCCAGCTGGGTGAATAGATACTTCAGACTTTGGTGGTCGGAGTAGATCTCGCAACGGTTGCCCAAGAGATAGGACCTCCATTGCTTCAGAGCATGTACCACGGCGGCAAGCTCCAAATCATGAGTTGGATAATTTTGCTCGTGTGGCTTGAGTTGACGGGAAGCATAGGCGACCACATGGCCCTCTTGCATCAGGACACAGCCCAAGCCTTGGAGTGAGGCATCACAATACACGACAAAGTCCTTGTCAGTGTCGGGAAGGACAAGCACCGGAGTGGTGGTGAGCTTGACCTTGAGGGTTTGGAAACTCTCTTCAGCCTTGTCTGACCACACAAATTGTTTGCCTTTCTTGAGGAGGTCAGTCAGTGCCTTTGCTATCTTGGAAAAGCCCTCGATAAATCGGCGGTAATAACCCGCCAATCCAAGGAAGCTTCGGATATCCTTGACGGATTTGGGAGTTGGCCAATCCAGGATGGCCTGAATCTTGTCTGGTATCACCGCTACTCCGGCAGCTGACACCACATGGCCGAGGAAAATGAGCTCCTTTAGCCAAAACTCACACTTGGAGAACTTGGCATATAGGCGATGATCCCGGAGCTTGGTCAAAACAAGTCGGAGATGCTCAGCATGCTCGTCTTCGGTCTTGGAGTAGACAAGGATGTCATCGATGTAAATGATGACAAACTTATCGAGGTACTCGTGGAAGATGGAGTTCATCAGCCTCATGAATGTAGCCGGAGCATTTGTGAGGCCAAAGGACATGACGGTGTACTCGTATAAGCCATAGCGGGTAGTGAAAGCCGTCTTCGGAATATCCTCCTTTCGGATCTTTATCTGATGGTAACCTGACCTCAGATCCATCTTGGAGAATACCGTTGCACCAGCCAGTTGATCGAATAGGTCAGTTATTCGAGGAATTGGATACTTGTTCTTGATGGTCACCGCATTAAGAGGGCGGTAGTCAACGACCAGTCGAGGAACATTTGTATCCCTCTTCTTGACAAAGATGACCGGGCAACCCCAGGGTGAGCTACTCGGCCGGATGAATTCTTTTTCCAGAAGCTCGTCAAGTTGCTTCTTCAGTTCAGATAGCTCTTCCGTTGGCATGCGGTAGGGCGTCTTGGAAACTGGGGCGGTTCCCGGAACCAACTCAATCACAAACTCCACGCTACGATCAGGTGGCATGCCGGGCAATTCCTCCGGAAAAACATCGGGGAAATCACACACCACAGCGACTTCGGACATATCAGGCGGGGTGATTCCTTCCAGGAAATATAGACTGATCTCCAGCGAGAGAGGAGTGGCCGCGGAAGGAGTTGCAGAAGTTGGGGACCGGTAACACACTTCGCCATACCTTGGGTGGAACACTGTGACAGTCTTGGCAGCACAATCCAGGTTGGCCTGATATTTTACTAGCCAATCCATACCCAGAATAACATCGATACCCTCTGACCTCAGGGCTATCAATGAGAACGGAAAAGGGACTGACCCTACGGCTATTTGAACATCGGGAGATATCCAATTTGTACGCCAACTAGAGCCTGGTGTCTTGACCACTAACGGGGAATCCATCATTGCAAACGGTATTTGATGGTTGTGTGCATATGATATGGATATGAACGAATGCGAAGCTCCAGAATCAAATAATACTGAAGCTGGATATGTATTGATTCGGAGCGTACCCATAAGAACTCCGGGGTCCTCCTCAACACCTTCAGCCGAGACGTGGTTCAGGCGGCCACGGTTGACGGTGGTAGCCTTGGCGGCTGGGGTAGAGGGTGCTGGTGCAGGTGCTGAGGGAGCCGGTGCCTTCTGGGGACACTCCCTGGAGTAGTGCCCCGGCTGGCCACAAGCGAAGCAAGTGAGCCCCGGTGGTGCAGGTAGTCGAGGCCGAAAACCGCCTCTAGCCGCACCCAAGTTCGAAGTAGCCGGGCGAGGCGGAGGTGGCAGGTACCCGGCGGGCTTCGGCGCGAAGGGCGCCCTAGGCACGGCGCGGAAAGGCACGAATACCTTGCGCTTCTTGCCCTCCGAGGAGGAGGAGCTCTGGTGATCAGCTGGAGCTGGCCTCTTAGAAGCCTCCAGCTCCTTCCTACCCTGCTCCATGGTGAGGGCCTGGTTGTAGAGCTCCTGGTAGGAGGTGAACTTGAAGGGTAGGAGATCGTATTGGAGATGAGGTGCGAGCCCCTTGCGGAAGAGGTATTGCTTGTCCTCATCATTCGTCACGTCCCGAGGGGCGTAACGGGAGAGGTGGTTGAACTCCCGTCCATAAGACTGGACGTCCATGCGTCCCTGGGTTAAGTCCAGGAACTCCCGCCTCTTGAGCTCGAGGATGGGCTTGGGGATGTACGCCGCACGGAAAGCAGCGTGGAACTCCTCCCAAGTGACAACATGGCCCGCGGCAACCATTGCCACGTGGCTCTCCCACCAGGAGCCGGCGGCTCCTTCCAGCAGGTAGGTGGTGAAGTTGACATGTTCCGCCACCGGAACGTGGAGAGCGGCAAACTTGCGCTCTATAGCCCGAAGCCAATCATCCGCATCAAGCGGCTCCTTAGCTTCAGAAAAAGAGGGAGGTTGGGACCGCAAGAACTGGTTGAGAGTGGTGCAGTCCGTGTTCCTCTGTGCACCCTGTTGAACCAACTACGCAAGTAGGTTTTCGTTGCGCAGGCGACCCTCTTCAATGATCATCAGCACCTCCGCCATAGTGGGTGGCGGCGGTGGATCAGGGTTGCTCTGTTCCCCACGACGGGTAGGAGCCATTCTGGAGATCGGGAACAAGGACATAGTTAGGAACCCAATTCTGACAGATAAGATAGATTATTAGAGTCCTTGCAGCTATAGAGATTTAAGATGCAATAACACAAGGACAGATTTAGGCAACCACGGTGACCTCACGTCACCGCGGCGATAACAACCAGATTTAAGGTCTCGAGACATAACTGGACGGTAAGAACCCAAACCCCGAGAACCTAAACATCGACACCAAGCATAAAACAAATAGAGGTAAGAATCAGAGTAGAGCGAGTTGGATGAGGAGTAAAAAGAATCCTAAGAAGGTTTTCACAACTCATTTTTAGGTTATAAATAATTTTCCACTAGACTCGACACCGACCAAAAGAAAGGAGTTCCTACAGGCAGTCCTGCTCTGATACCAACTTGTAACGCCCCGACCCCGGAATTATACCGAGAGGATGTGTAATTGGCACAACCATCAAGGTATAACACAGAGATCGAGACATGTGGAACAAACTGGCACATTGCATGACTCTACGACACAAAACAGATAGCAACTCATATAATGAGAAGAATACAAATATTACACGGCAAAAGGTCACAGATCATCAATTCAACAAGCGGAAGCGGGTAGTGTTGTCTAACAACAAGAAGCAAATATATGGCCTAAGAGGCCTACAATAAACATCACCCAAGCCAGCTTGTTCCACGGTCCCAAGCTGCCACCTGGGAACCCCAGACTAGTAGTCGACGTCAACAAAGAACCCACCTAGCTGCTCGGTGTCGTCCTCCTCTGAAATACAAAATCATAGAGGCAGCAAAGAGAGACTGAGTACGATGTACTCGCAAGTTTAGTAGGGCGATATAGGCCCAATGACTGACGGAGGCTCTAAAGCTGTTTATGTAGTTCTTTTGCATAAAGCTAGTTTTAAATAACTGAAACATAAAGGACCCATGGCATTCGTCTACTCAGAATATTTTCATAAAGGGGTAAGAGAGTAACATTTTCCTCTTCGGTTCTCGGCGAACCTACTTGTAACCATCACCACTCATCTCCACCAAAGGCACTCCCTCGAATCACCCTCGAGGAAATGAACCTTGTACACACACGTTGAGTTGCAACCTTTAGCTGCTAAATTAATTAATTAAGGTTAAGATTCTCTATGATCCCGTAAATCCATTCCCAAGGCGTCCATAACCGCGGACACGGCTTTTCGAAAAGATTAACCCTGCAGGGGTGTACTATGTGAAAGTCGCCAGGTTCCCGAGGGACCTCCCAGCTTCTTATCCATTGGTACCGTCCGGCTCACCTAATTGACCCTCTTCCGGGAAGGCCGGCGAGCAGGCTCGGTTAAACCTTACCTCACGTGAGAATATCCAAGAGTCATCTGTGGCCACAGGACAGGTTCAGCGCTCCCAGCGCCCTGCCCCATCGCCACGTCCTACACACAAATCCTCGTCAACATCATCTTTTCCACTCACACGCAAATGGAAAACCGAACTAGAGGACCCTTGGATACGCCCGCACAAGTTATTCGGTCAGTAAGGCGCCTATACACCCACCAATGGCAGCACGCTCAGACCTTGGTTCCGAAGACAAGAACTCGCACCTAGGGGCAAGAGTGAGGCAAAACACCATCCCCGATGGCAACTCACCCAAGCCTACTTAGCATTTTAATTAAGCACCCCACATATCCACCAAGTCCGCATCATTCCATCTTCAACAACAATTATGGAAATAAACAACGGACACAACTAATATTTAACTAAGCATGGCTAAGCATAGCTAAGCATATGAATACATCAAGTCTATCTTTATCTCGGGCCAACACTTCAACCCTAGGTTTCATAGGTAGGGATACATGTGATTGGCTCGGGGAAGAACATGCATTCATAGGATATTCTAATATTTACCAAAAGAGACATTTGAACCGCATGCAATATTATGGTGGATAAAATAATTTGATAAAATCATAGGATGCTAGAATGCCAAGAAGGTTAGGTTATCTCTTGCCTTGCTGCCGGGGCGCGTAGTACGGCTCGTCGGGGTAAGTAGAGAGACCCTCGACTCTGGAATCTATCGATACCCAAAAGAAATACAAAGCACACATAAATCACAAGAACACAAGATGCAATGCTCAAACACATGATGACATGTCCAATTGATGCAAGGATATCAACATTTAATTGATCTACCAATTTAAACGGAGTTCCAAATAATTAGTGCAAATATTTGGAAGCAACCCCATATTTATCTTAGTGACCACCATTCTTTCTAAATTATCAAATTATTTGAGAAGTGGCTCAAATATGCATGAACATGACAAGAATGGATAGGATTCGTCATTGCGATCAATTTGGTACTTTATTTGTAATTTTTGGAGCACCGATGAATAAATGACAAATTAATTAAATAATTGGATTTAATTAATTTAAACAAATTATGAATAACATCAAAATAAAGATTTGTGATCATGAGGTGATAAGAGCATAAGTTGATAGCATTTGACATGTTGATCACAATGATATTTAATTCATAAATTTTGGACAATTATTTAATAAGTTATGAATTTTCCTAATTTGGGATTATTTAACCCATTTTAGATATTCTTAATTAACAGCAAAATTATTTAATCAAAAGGGCAAAACAATGTTTCCAAAAGATAGCAAATATTTTTCTAAACACTTCGGTATTTGATTTGCCCAATTTGAAGTATTATTCAAATAGATATGAATTAATTAACTTTCAATTTATTTTCCCAAATTTTCAGGTTTTACTGTTGCGGCTGGCCCACAAGTCGGCCCAGGCCGGGGTGCAGGCCGGGCTGGTGGCAGAGGGAGCCGGCCTCACAGCCGGCCTGTCGGGGATGTAATCCCCGGTACCCAAAAGATATGTGGAGATTGGGGTAATAAAGGAGATAAAAGGGAAATAAATTGGTACAGGTTAAAGAAAAGAAGGAGGAAGCCTAACGTGGGCCGAGTCTCCCCTCACTCGGCCTGCCAGCATCACTGAACTCGGGTGGGCCGAGTCTCCCCTCACCCGGCCTGCCGACATCAACTACACCCGGCTGGGCCTTTTCCTCCACTCGGCTGGGCCCAAATTCCTCACCCGGCTGGTCTGCTTCCTGGCAACCGAATGGGCCGAGTCACCACAACCCGGGTGGACCATGACCCGGTCTCCACTGATCCCGGCTGGGCCGGGTCCTCCTTACCTCGGCCGGGCCTTGATCGCTCCTAGCAGGCCGGATTCCGGTGATCCGGCCGTGCTCCACGCTGGCCAACATATCGGGCCACTCAACCGCTGGATCGTTCCCGGTCCGAGTTAGCGAGGGAGGACACCGGATCGTAGCTCCCTCAAGCGATGCATCCATCGACCGAGTCAGCCACAGACCGATCGCTAGCTCCTCTGCCGGATCTTCTGCCTGGCCGACATCCACATCTCCCACCGGGCCGGATTCTCAGCACCCCAGGACGGCCAGCGACCGGATCGACAGCGCGGGAGCCGGACCAATCAGCTTGCCACGCCGGGATTGCTGTTCCCTGCGGCTGCCCGGCAGACGATCGATACGTCGGCATGCGTCATCTCTGCCGACATATCAGGCCAGGTCGGCATCCCTCCGACGTCTACGGGTCATGTCAGACCAGACTGAGCTCTAGTACCACCGAATCATCGTCAACGTGCGGCAAGCCGGTATACTTCCTCAACGAATACCAGAGCCAGCTACCTCCCAGGAGATAAGATCGGAGGACAAGCTGACGAGGCCACGTGCTGGCACCCATGCCCTGCATGGCAACAGTGAACACCGTGACGCCTCAACAGTAAAGACAAGACCCCAGTAGTCATTTCATCAGCAGTGCAGCATAGTGTCTTGTGGGCCACACCTTGTCCCCTGGGCTTCCCTTTATAAGGAGCACCAGGGGGAACGCTCCCGGGCAGCCCCGCGAGGCTCATTTTCCCCCCAGGCTCTCTACTAGCTCCCCTGCTCCCTTAGAAATTCAGCTCAAGGAGCACCGGTGTAACGCTTTTCATACACAACTATATACAGATCAGACAAGCAGGAGTAGGGGTTTTATCTCCTCACGAGAGCCCCGAACCTGGGTAAACTGCGTGTGTGCTTCTCTATGTGTACTTTTCAGTGCATAATCCCTCCCCGAATCCTCTAGCGTCCATCGGCCCCCAAACTTTAGCCTACCCATAGGCATCTGCCGTGACACCACCACGACAGTTGGCGCCCACCGTGGGGCAGGTAGCGGCGCTTGCAGGGCTAATTTCGGACGGGACCTTCTTCATCGACTCCGGCGAGCACCACGTCTGGCGTGGCGAGGTTTCCGCTCGCCGGGCCGTTTCATCAAGCTCTTCGTCACCGGCACCAAACGTCGTCAGCAAGGCTGCGGTCGGCGTGTCGTGCCTCTGGCTTGCCCGGCAGTTCTACGTCAACACTGCCGTCGCGCTCTGGCTTGCTGCTGTGGGCAGAGGCAAGCGCTGCCTTCACCAACGGACATCATCGACAGGGCCCGGATGAGAAAAGTGACTCGGGGACTCAACTTCGACATCGTCCCCGGGTGTCAAATCCGAGTCAAGACTTGGAAAATCCGAGTCAAGGGTGTCAAATCCGAGTCAAGACTTGGAAAATCCGAGTCAAGGGTGTCAAATCCGAGTCAAGACTTGGAAAATCCGAGTCAAGGGTGTCAAATCCGAGTCAAGACTTGGAAAATCCGAGTCAAGGGTGTCAAATCCGAGTCAAGACTTGGAAAATCCGAGTCAAGGGTGTCAAATCCGAGTCAAGACTTGGAAAATCCGAGTTAAGTCTTGGAAATCCGAGTTCAGGCTTGGAAATCCGAGTTAAGTTTGGAAGATCCGAGTTAAATCTTGGAAATCCGAGTTAAGGCTGGGAAATCCGAGTTAAGGCTTGGAAATCCGAGTTAAGGCTGGAAAATCCGAGTTAAGGCTTGGAAATCCGAGTTAAGCTTTGGGAATCTAAGTTAAGCATTGGGAATCCGACGTATGATTGTCAAATCCGACATACAGGTGGTCCGGGCCGACATATTAGTATTTATGCCAGCAGCAACGTCTTCCCCGACTTCTCCAACAACTTTGCCTTGTAAGTATCGTTTATATGTCTGCATTACTTTTTTAGATAGTCTTAAATAGTGCTCGGGGACTCGCCCCTCTTTTCTGCTTTGCCTAGCTGTTTCCCCGGGGCCAAGGTGTCTTGACCCGGGGACTGGACTGCCAGTCTAGTTTTGTTATTTCTCCTGGATAAGAAAAACAACTCGGGGACTCGGTTGAAACCGAGTCTACATTCTAATATATAATTTCACTGCTAAACTTAAATATATCTGTGGAGTAGCGTTACGGCTTCTGTTAAATATCCATTATATATCTGCTTGAACTAACATTGAAAGGCAGTATCGGTTTTACCAAGTGAATATTCATCACCCAGATTGCGGTTTTATCGGTATTCTCCAGATCACCGTTTATTTCGGTTCTCAGTTATATCTCAATATCACCTCATATCTCAAATCGCTGTTTATATCGGTTCGCCTAAATATCTGGGCATCTTGCGATATCTTGAATCGTCGTTTATTTCGGCTTGCCAAAATATCACGGCATTTATCTCACATCGACAGGCATCTCACAAATCTATGTCGGCTTTACAGACCATCGTAATTCTTCAGTTATCCGAGTTTATCAGAATATCATAGCATCAATATCTCGGTGCACCGAGTCCAAAAGTATCTAATCTCACTAAGTGGTACGCGTTGAGATATATCTCAACTCGTCAGGTGACAAGTGCCCGTAAAGGCAGAATATTCCGTTAAGCCCAAGCAGGCTATATGTCGGTCCAGCTCTTGCTGCCGACATATGATTTCGGTAAACGCCCAAGAGGGCTAGAAACCGACATAACAATTATGCCCACGCAGGCTAGGCGGCCACGTTGGAAGCATCCGAGAATGTCGGCAGAGATATCTATGTCTGGCCATGCCCATGCCTCTAACACGTTTCCAGTGCAAAATGCCCATCTCGTTGTTGATTCGGGTGAGCTCGGTCAACCGGATGTCATATTGGGCCTGGAGGGCATGGCTAGGGAATCGACATATAATGGTGCTTATAACGGCAGAGATATTTCTTTCATGGAGATTTTGGTGTTGGATACTTATTTTTGTAAGTCTGCGCGCGACTCTGCGAGTCCCCCACAGCCTCGGGGACTAGTGTCGGGGATGTAATCCCCGGTACCCAAAAGATATGTGGAGATTGGGGTAATAAAGGAGATAAAAGGGAAATAAATTGGTACAGGTTAAAGAAAAGAAGGAGGAAGCCTAACGTGGGCCGAGTCTCCCCTCACTCGGCCTGCCAGCATCACTGAACTCGGGTGGGCCGAGTCTCCCCTCACCCGGCCTGCCGACATCAACTACACCCGGCTGGGCCTTTTCCTCCACTCGGCTGGGCCCAAATTCCTCACCCGGCTGGTCTGCTTCCTGGCAACCGAATGGGCCGAGTCACCACAACCCGGGTGGACCATGACCCGGTCTCCACTGATCCCGGCTGGGCCGGGTCCTCCTTACCTCGGCCGGGCCTTGATCGCTCCTAGCAGGCCGGATTCCGGTGATCCGGCCGTGCTCCACGCTGGCCAACATATCGGGCCACTCAACCGCTGGATCGTTCCCGGTCCGAGTTAGCGAGGGAGGACACCGGATCGTAGCTCCCTCAAGCGATGCATCCATCGACCGAGTCAGCCACAGACCGATCGCTAGCTCCTCTGCCGGATCTTCTGCCTGGCCGACATCCACATCTCCCACCGGGCCGGATTCTCAGCACCCCAGGACGGCCAGCGACCGGATCGACAGCGCGGGAGCCGGACCAATCAGCTTGCCACGCCGGGATTGCTGTTCCCTGCGGCTGCCCGGCAGACGATCGATACGTCGGCATGCGTCATCTCTGCCGACATATCAGGCCAGGTCGGCATCCCTCCGACGTCTACGGGTCATGTCAGACCAGACTGAGCTCTAGTACCACCGAATCATCGTCAACGTGCGGCAAGCCGGTATACTTCCTCAACGAATACCAGAGCCAGCTACCTCCCAGGAGATAAGATCGGAGGACAAGCTGACGAGGCCACGTGCTGGCACCCATGCCCTGCATGGCAACAGTGAACACCGTGACGCCTCAACAGTAAAGACAAGACCCCAGTAGTCATTTCATCAGCAGTGCAGCATAGTGTCTTGTGGGCCACACCTTGTCCCCTGGGCTTCCCTTTATAAGGAGCACCAGGGGGAACGCTCCCGGGCAGCCCCGCGAGGCTCATTTTCCCCCCAGGCTCTCTACTAGCTCCCCTGCTCCCTTAGAAATTCAGCTCAAGGAGCACCGGTGTAACGCTTTTCATACACAACTATATACAGATCAGACAAGCAGGAGTAGGGGTTTTATCTCCTCACGAGAGCCCCGAACCTGGGTAAACCGCGTGTGTGCTTCTCTATGTGTACTTTTCAGTGCATAATCCCTCCCCGAATCCTCTAGCGTCCATCGGCCCCCAAACTTTAGCCTACCCATAGGCATCTGCCGTGACACCACCACGACACGGCCCAATCCGGGGCGTAGGCCGGGGTCCAACCAGAGGGAACCGGCCTCCTGGCCTGCCCAGTCCGGACGCTAGGCCGGGCCTCCATCGGAAGCAACCGGCCTACTGGCCGGCTCAGGCCGACGCCCAGGCCGGAGTGCACTGGAGCGTGCGGTGGCCACCGGCGGCGACAACGACCAAGAATCGGCGGCGATACGCGGATCCTGGCGTGCGCAAGGCGTGTGCCGCGTGAAGGCGGAGCGATGCGTAGGTTCGGAGACGGAGGGGGGGGACACTGGCGACGCGGGCGTGCACGACAAGCCACGGCCGCGGCGAGAGGACGGCGGCATCCGCATGGGGCGACGATGCAGAGGGGGAGGAGGGGAAAGACGACGCGGGAAAGCACACCCGTAAACGTGGAACTCACCCTGGGCAGCGGGAACGTCAGCGTGGAGAGGGATGGTCGGAGTCGACGGAGAAATCGACCGGCGGAGCGCGGCCACGGCGTGGAAGGTCGGGGGTGATTTCGTCAGCTCCGGCACTCCTGGGCCGATTCCTTGAGTGTGGAGGAGCTGCACGACGAGGCGGAACTAATGGCGTCGACGGCTTGCTCCGGGGCGGCCGGAATCGCCGGGGAGTTCGACGGCGACCGCGGCAGCTACGGATCGATCTAGGGCTAGGGTTTGCTCACGGGGAGGAGAAAGGGGAAAAGCAGGTCGCTGGGGCAGGTGGGCGTCCTCGTCAGGACCTTGACCACCAGAGAGAGGGGGCAGCGCGGCATGGCGCCGGCCAGCCTGGAGGCATGGCGCCAGTGCGCCATGGCCACCGTGGAGAGGTGAGAGAGGGAAAAAGAATCGCAAAAAGGTCCCTAGAAATTTTGAATCAATTGCAAACCAGCCCAGCAGTAGGGTTAAACCATTTAATCAGAGCACCAGGACATTTTCTAAAATCCCAGAAAAATTCATATAAGCTAGAATTAACCTTTAGAACCTCCACAAAAATTGGTGGTCCAAATTAAAATGTTTTGGGCAACATTTGTTCAAAGGTTTTAGATTTAGTCATTTTTGATAAATAGCAAAAGCCTTTAATTGGAGCAATTAACCATTTCCAAAAATAGTGAAATTAAACATGGTGGCTCCCAACATAATAATGAAGCACTCCATGAATTTAGTTTGAAGGTTGGGGAGGTTTAACTAGGTTCCAAAGACAAGAATTGAATTTTCAGCCAAATTCAATTCTTAACTCCATTTTCTCATTTAACCAAAATTTGAAGTTGAGAAATGGTTTCAGAGAACAAGCTTGGAACTTCCTAAAACATTTGGAAGTCCAAGGAGGAGTGGGTTTGCTAAGTTGACATTACCTTAGGTGGAGGGTTGGGGAAGGTTGGCTTCCCATTCCCATTGGTTTCCAAGTGCAAGTTTAAAATGGCAAAATGCATATGGATGCTATGATGCAAACATGGAAACAAAACGTGGAAAAATTCTTCGTATTTTTCATAACCAAGTTAGGGCTGTTACAATAGGTTAGTCCAATAAAATGCCTTGAAATGATATAATAATGTAGCATAAACATGTAATAATGATAGTAATCAAGGATGGCATGATCAAAAATTATAGACACGTTTGACACGTATCAACATCCCCATGCTTAATTCCTGCTCGTCCTCGACTAAGTAAATGATAATCAAAATAATTTTTGAGCTTGACATGCCACCAACATAATCTTGATCAAGATAGTAATTCAAAGCAAATGATGTGAATAAGGTGATCCAAAAAAATTGTCTATAGTTGACATTAAGCAAACAATGATTAACAAACGCTAGCTAACAAATGCTACAAACTTTTCATGAATAAGTGTGTTGTAGACATGGAACCATACGTAAGGTTTAGAAAGAAGAATTGCAAATTATGTATCCAATGTAAAGTATCAATCATTATTCAAAGCATCTAATTAGTCATTCATGGAAATAGCCAAGCTCATGTAAAGTATGCTAATCCATCTACTTCACAAATCAACTGTTTCGAAGTCTACTCAACTAGTGCAAGTAAGAAGTGTCTTTGGCACCATGATGTTATGGCAAAGAGAACAATAATGAAGGTTTGGAAGTGTAACCCCCCGACTCCAGAACTATACAGTGAAGCGTTGTGCAACCGGTCATGCTACACAATCGAGGGTTACTGGGTTTACCAATCCCAGGCCAAAACCTTTGGCAGGTGTGCTCGGAATGGATCATCGGCGCACAACACCCCGATCATGCCATAAGCTCAGACATCGCTATCACGCATAGTTAAGAGACCGAGACTTGTGGAACAACTGGCACATTACAGACTCTATGAAACCAAAGCTTAAAGCAACTCATATAAGAGAAGATACAAATATTACACACAAAAGGGATCACAGATCCATCAGTACAACAAGCGGAAATGGGTAGTGTTGTCTAACAACAAGATGCAAATATATGGCCTAAGAGGCCTACAAGTAAACAATCCCAGCCAGCTTGTTCCCCGGTTCCAAGCTGCCACCTGGGAACCCCGGACTACTAGTCGACGTCCACGAAGAAACCATCTAGCTGCTTGGTGTCGTCTTCCTCTGAAAATACAAATATAAAGGCAGCAAAGAGAGACTGAGTACGATGTACTCGCAAGTTTAGTAGGGCGATATAGGCCCAATGCTGACGGTGGCTCTGAAGCTGTATGTAGTTATTTTTGCATAAAGCTAGATTTCCTTTATAAAAGACATAAATGACACAAAATGGCATCGTCTACTTAGAATGTTTTTTAAAAAGGGGGTAAGAGAATAACTTTTTCATCTCCGGTTGTCATCGAACCAACTTGTAACCAACACCAACTCTCATCTCCTCCAAGGGCACTCCCTGGACTCACCCTCGAGGAAATGAACCTTTTAAACACAAGTTGAGTTGCAACCTTTAGCTGCCAAATTAATTAATTAAGGTTCAGGTTCTCTATGAGCTAATCCACCTTTCCCAAGAGTTCGTCCATAACCGCGGACACGGCTTTTTAAAAAGATTTACCCTGCAGGGGTGTACTATTTTACCCATTGGTACCGTACGGCTCACCTGATTGGCCCTCTTCCGGGGAAGGCCGGGGAGCGGGCGCGGTTAAACCTTTACCTCGCGTGGGACTATCAAAGAGTCATCTGTGGCAACAGGGCAAGTTTATCCAGCCTATTTTAGCCCCTGCCCCCATCGCCACGCCCTATACACAAATCATCCGCAACATTTCTTTTCCACTCACACGCAAATGGAAAATCGAACTAGAGGACCCTTGGATACGCCCGCACAAGTTATTCAGTTAGTAAGGCGCCCATACACCCACCAATGGAAGCACGCTCGGTTCTTGGTTCTAGCTAAAAGCACTCTCAGCCTAGGCGGCAAGAATGAGGCAAAACACCATCCCCGATGGCAACTCATCCAAGCCTTTTAGCAATTTAATTATACACCACAAGTAACCATCATGTCCGAACATTCCATCATCAATCATCAATATGGAATTTAATCAACGGACATAACTAGAATTTGACTAAGCATGGCTAAGCATAGCTAGCATGTATAACAACAATTAAATCTTGGTCTCCGGCCAACACATCAATCTATGGTTCATAGGTAGGGATACATGTGATTGGCTCGGGGAAAAACATGCATTCATAGGATACTCTAATATTGACCAAAATTGATATTGGAATCGCATGCAATATTATGGTGGATAAAATAAGTTTATAAACAATAGGATTCTAGATGCCAAGAAGGTTAGGTTATCTCTTGCCTTGCTGCCGGGGCATGTAGTACTGCTCGTCGGAGTAGGTAGAGAAACCCTCGACTCCGAAATCTATCAATACCCAAAGATAATGCAAAAGAACAAATAAATCACATGAAGACAAATTGCAATGCACAATCACATGATGACATGTCAAGATTATGCAAAGATATCACATTTAATTTATTTAACAAATTAAATGGAGTTCCAAATAATTAGTGCAATTATTTGGAAACAACCCCATATTTATCTTAGTGACCACATTATTTATAAATAATTACATTATTAGAAAAGTGGCTCAAATATGCATGAAAAGACATGAATGGGTAGGGTTTGTCCTTCTGATCATTTTGGTACCTTATTTGTAATTTTCTGAGTACCGAAGAATAAATAGCGATTTAAATAATTATTTGAATTTATATTCTTTTAACCAATTAAAGATTAACATCAAATTAAAAGTTGTTGTCATGAGGTGATATTAGCATGATTATATAGCATTTGAATCGCTGATCAAATTGGTATATCATTTGCGAGATTTGAACTAAAAGAAGTTAAGTTATGATTTTCACAAGTTTCTAAAGCTGGTTCGGAATTTATCCTGATTGGTCCGAAATATTCCGGATGGTCCGGAATAATCCGGCTTAGTCCGAACCAAATCCGAGGTGACCTCAAAAAGTTTCTATTAGGGTTTCAGAATTTTCCCGGAAAGGTCCGGAAATTTCCGGTCGACCCGGAATCGATCCGGAATAATCCGGGTGATTCCGGACGACCCGAATTCTGGGCAACTACGACGGCGGCGGAGGCCGCGCACGGGGCGAGCACGCAAGAGAGGGAGCCAGAGGAGGTAGCCGGAGGAGGTAGTGGAGGTAGCGCACGGGGCGAGCGGCCGCGCTCGATTCGGGGCCTCCCGGCAAGGGTGCTTCGGTGGTGGAGGTAGAGGAGGAGCCGGAGGAGCTGGTGGTGGCGTCGGCTTGCCCCGAGGTGGCCGGAGTCGTCGGCGATGCGCGGGGAACGACGGCGGGGCGGCGTCAGTCTTGGGGCTAGCTAGAGCTCAAGCTCGATCCGGGAAATGGGGAATGGAAGATGTGGGAAGAGAGGGGGAGCAGGTGAGCGTCGAGGGCGGCCTTGTCCTCGCAGGGGGGCCACGACGGCATGGCGCGCGAGGGGAGCAGGTGGGCGTCGAGCGGCATGGTGCCAGTGCGCCCTGTCGCCACTGTGCTTCATTCGGAATTTGTCCGAAAAGGTCCGGAAAATTCCGGTCGATCCGGAATGGATCCGGAAAATTTCGGGTCATTCCGGACGATCAGCTTTTGGCCGAAACGGCTAGTTTTTATTTGGGCCTCTACATTGGTCCAAAAATTTCAGAAATTTTTGGAGATGCTCACAACAAGTTAAGGAAGCTCCCCATAATTTTGGTTTGAATTTTTGGAAAGGTTTAGCTTGGTTTCAAAATAGGATTTGAATTGAGCCAATTTTGGATCCTCAAATTCATTTCTTTGCTATTTAAGACATTATCTTTGACGAATATTTATAAAATATATCCTTGAGCTTCCTGGACAAATTGGAGACTCAAGAACAATTGGTTATAGAAAGTAAACTTGGAACTTCCTGAACAATTTGGAAGTTCATTTAGTTTGTTGCCAAGTTGAGCATTGCATTTGGGTTGGAGGTTTTTGGGATTGGGATTTGTTTTCCTTTAAATGCTTTCCAAATGTGGCTTTATTTAACAATAGGAATTTAAATATGGATGCCATGATTCAAGGTTGCAAAGCAAAAGTGAAAATTTGGCCCATATTTTAGGGTACCAAACTGGGGCTGTTACAATTCTACCCCCCTTACAGGAATCTCGTCCCGAGATTCTAGAGTAGAAGTAGAGAGGAGGAGAATATGACAACACGTATCTTCCTCGTTGCAGATATTAGGCTAACTAACATGAAATGCCAATACGTCGGAAAGGACCGAAGGTAGCTTAAGGTGACGGACAAAAAGGCAATTGTGCCCAAAACCATAAGCCACTTAGGAAACTAGGAACAGCTTGACCAAGCAAGGTCGAGCAGAAGATAGGGCAACTTCTGGACTTCACGCTTTTGACATACCCACATTTCCATAAGGTTGGAAGCTCGGCCCTAACCCACTGATGGATTCACTCATTACCCGTGTGATGGGGAAAAGCTTTGGGTTTACCTAGGATGGATAGATATAGCACTGCTTCACCATTAGATAAAGAGATCAACCCGCATACATGAGCTATTCCCAAGATACAATGAGTAGGGAAAACGACCAATAGATATTTAGCAACTCCGTGGTGAGGTCCTCCTTGAGATTCTAGATATCACACTCCAGCTTCGGAATAGCCTTCATTCGATCATGAAGCGAAGGTCGTACTTAATGATAGAGAAGGGCTATAAGGGGAAACTCCTAGGGTAAGTTACACAGGATCCCCAGGGATAGTGGTTGAGGTTAGAGATTTAAGAGATTTCTTCGCTAGGCCTTCTGGTGAGGTGTGTGAACCACATCACCAGACTTTTCAGCTTTTCAGGCAGGACTAGGTCATACTCGTGATAAACACCAAGCATCATTTCTGCTTGAGGTTCCGAGTTGGTTAGGTGTACAGACAGTTCAAGCTTGAAATGTCCGAGGAAGGTGTGCTAAAGTTAACCGATAGATAGGGTAACTAGATTCTCAAGATATGGCTACACTGCCAAGCTCCAGAATACGAGGTAGATTTGGAGTCCATTGGGTCACGATTACGAAGAGAAAATTTAACTAGCAAGTACTCTCATCACTGGAGCACTGTCGGCACAGTGGAAACCAGGGTACCACGGGCCGGCCTGCCAGGGCCCACGACACTCTCATCACTTCGACGGCGCCTTCGCGGCCCGGAGTGCAGGGGCTGGTGCTGTCCTGACCTCACCAACAGGCGACAAGCTATACTACGCCGTCCAGCTGTGCTTCAAGGACAACGACAAGGTCTCCAACAACATTGCTGAATACGAAGGCCTCCTCGCTGGGCTTAGAGCTGCCATTGCCCTCGGCATCAAGCGCATCCTCATCAAGGGCGACTCTCAACTCCTCGTCAACTTCTCCAACAAGAGCTACACGCCTAAGGACACCTACATGGTAGCCTACCTTGAAGAGGTACGCAAACTCGAGAAGCACTTCAGGGGCATGGAGCTCAAGCATATCCCGCGAGGGAAAAACCAATAAGCAGATGAACTCGCTAGGCGAGCGGTAAGAAGGAAAGCCCAGAAGCCTGGAGTGTTCGAGGAGAGACTCGCCAGGTCCTCGGTCAAGCAACCAGCGGTCAACATGAGCATCAATGAGGAGCTCCCACCAGCCCCATCAAGTGGAGCACCAAACTGCGGGTTGCCCTCAGGCGATCGCCTGCTGATGACCCTGGTACGCCAAGACACTGGTTGGATCGATGAGATCAAGAGCTACTTGCAAGATCGAGTCCTTCCCGAGGAGGATGCAAAGGCCGAGAGGCTTGCTCGCCAGGCCAAGTCCTAATGCCTCCACGGCGGAGACCTGTACCGTTAGCACCCCAATGGGGTTGCGTTGCGGTGCGTCCCTGCCGAGGAAGGCCGCCAGCTCATCAACGACATCCACAGCGGAGAGTGCGGCCACCATTCATCCTCACGCACCCTCGCAGGCAAGGTCTTCCGGAGTGGCTTCTACTGGCATTCAGTGGTTCAAGATGCAGCCGCACTCGTCCAGTCTTGCGACGCCTGCCAATTCCATGCCAAGCAAATTCACCAGCCCGCGCAAGGACTCCAAACTATCCCACTCTCCTGGCCGTTCGCGGTCTGGGGGCTGGACCTCCTGGGACCTTTTCCGCGAGCGCTCGGGGGCTACCGCTACCTCTACGTCGCCATCGACAAGTTCACCAAGTGGCCTGAGTTGGAACCCGTGCGCACCATCCCGGCGAAATCGGTGGTAAAATTCATCAGGGGCTTGGTCTGCCGCTTTGGCGTGCCCAACCGCATCATCACCGACAACGGCTCGCAATTCATCAGCGGCGCCTTCAAGTCCTACTGCGGCAGCCTCGGCGCCCAAATCTGCTACGCCTCGGTGGCTCACCCACGAAGTAACGGGCATGCTGAGCGAGCCAACGCCGAGGTGCTCAAGGGCCTCAAGACGAGAATATTCAACCGCCTCAAGGCCAACGGCAAGCACTGGATCAATGAGCTCCCCTCGGTGCTCTGGTCCATCCGCACCACGCCAACGAAGCCCACTGGCGAGATGCCGTTCTCCCTCGTCTATGGTGCCGAAGCTGTTCTCTCCAGCGAGATCACCCACGGCTCTCCGCGAGTCTTGGCCTTCAAGGAGGCTGAGCTGGACGAGCTCCGCAACGACGACTTGCTGCTGCTCGAGGGGCTCCGCCGCAATGCGGCCCTGAGAGCGGCAAGGTACCAGGAAGACCTCCGTCACTACCACAGCCGCCACATCCGCCCGCGCACTCTCGAAGCAGGAGACCTTGTCCTGAGGAGAATCCTCTCTAGGGCAGGCCTCCACAAGCTCTCGCCAATGTGGGAAGGACCCTACAGGGTCGTGCACATCGCTAGGCCTGGCTCCGCGCGGCTCCAGACGGAGGACAGAATTCCTGTCGCCAACCCCTAGAACATCCAGCACCTGTGCAAGTTCTACCCCTGATCGTCCTCGACGAGCAATTTTTTGCATCAAGGGAGAGCTTCGCGCCATCATCCTCCATGAGGAAAATATTCGGGCTCCCCTCTCTACTATACGTTGCCGCGGGCCATTCGAGAAGACTCCCAAGCCACCACGCCTCGGGAAGGTGACTTCTTCAAGCACCATGCCTTGACGAGGTGGATACCCATGCCCAGACATGGCGGACCACAGGCTCTACAAAGCCACCCCCGCATAGGGGCCCCCTCTGAGCTCTCTCTACATGCATCGCCTTGGGCCGCGAGAGTCTCAGCCACTCCATGTGGAACCCCATGCCCAGACATGGAGGATTTTGTACTTCTGGCCACGCCAGTGTAATGAACCCTTGTTTCAGGTCACTTTGAACCTTTGCGCTTCGCGCCAGCATATGTTGTTGCTTCGATAAGCAGTTATATTATTGCATTTCATCCTTGCTCGTATGATCCCTCCTGTGCATCTCGCGAGCGGGGGCTGAGCATGGTGCCTGTGCCTCGGGAGCATCCCAGCAGCGCCTCAAACCCAAGGGATCCGAGCTCTGAACTCATGGGTCAGCTCTCATGTACGTCAACTCCCAAGGAGCTCTGAACTCATGGGCCAGCTCCCGTGCACGTCAACTCACCAAGGACCTTGGTGCCTGTTCTCCTCGCGAGACACACATGAAGGAACCTACGAGCACACGTGAGTTTCCTAGCTATGTATTTCTTGGGGGTATGCCTATCTATCCAAGCGCAGGAAAGCAGGTTCAAAACAAGCCTCAGGCAGCCTCGGGAGAAAAAACGCCTCATCAGGGAACCAACACCCTCTCCAAGGCAAAAAAAAATGCCTCATCAGGGAACCAACACCCTCTCCAAGGCAAAAACGCCTCGCGAAGCTAAGTCCAAACACTTGGTTAAATTTCCTTTTGCTGGTTTGTGTCCCTCGAGCCCCTTTTCTCTCTCCTATGCCTCATGGGCTGCTTGCGCGTTAAAGGGGAGCCCCGAGCATCGCGCCTCGGGAGCTCTTACTTCTCGAGGCCTCGCGCACCCCCCGGCCCTGTGGACCCCTGACTCTAACATACCTAAGCGGCGGTGGTGTAGCGCTAAGAGAGGATCCTAAGACGTAGAGCGAAAAAGACATGAAGGGAAAGATAAAAGCCTCCCGAGGGACATTCACGAGCGCGTTCAAATAAAACTTAAACAAGTCTTTACAAGGTTTTGCAAGCAAAATACTAAGACAAAGTGTGCCCCATGCACATCTAGCCGCAGGAAAAAGCTCAGGCCCCCGTCGTCTACTGCGGCATCTTCCTCCTCTTCTGCGGCGTCCTCCTCGCCATAGTCATCGTCCTCCTCTACCTCGACCTGGTCGAATTTCTTGGCATACGCCTCCGCGGCCTTTCGCAGCCTGTCGCTCACCGCGACACGGCAGCTGAGGTCGACGGGCGCCGTCATGGCCTCGAGATCGAGGGAAGGCTGAAGCCTCGCGAGGTTGGCAATGATGCGGCAAGTGGCGAGGACGAGGAGATTGCGGCTCTCCTACACGACGTGTTCATCGAGGCTCTTCGCGGTCTCTTCAAGCTTCGTGAGGAATCGCTCGAAGAAGAATGCGTACCCGGCCTCGTCGTCTTCCCCTCTGCGGCCAAGGAGGGGACCTCGGTCCCCAGGCGGTCCCCAACAGCACGCGCGCAGGACACCAGGTCTTGGAGCATGCGCTGGCGCGACATGGTTCGGGCAATCTGCGCGTTGTGCTGTGCCTCCTCCGCAGCATCTGCAACCGGCCCCACCTGCTGGTGGAGCTCGCTCAGGTCCTTCTCCAGGGTGGCGGCTTTCTCCTCCGCGCGAGCCTGAGCGGCCCTGGCACTCTGAAGGCGGGAGGCCATCTGCCTCTCCCCCTTCTCGAGCCCCTTGATGCGGTTCTGGATCTCATTGCGCTTCGCCGTGAAGCGCTCCTCCTGCTTCTTGGCCTTCTCGTCAAAACTCTTAGAGAGATCTTGGTGGATGAGCTTGACCCTGTCGTCAGCCTCCTCCTTCATTTTCTTCTGCTTCTCCGCGAGGCCGGCGTTGGCCTTCTCGAGGTGCTCCGCGTAGGTGGCCTCGTCCTGGGCCACCTGGCTCTCGCGAGCCCACAGTCCCTCCTCGCGGGTGGCCTGGTCACTCTTGAGCTACTGGACCTGCTCCTCGCGCTGGCGCAGTTACTCCTCACGGGGGGAGAGCTCTCCCTCGCGTCGCGTCAGCTCCGCTTCGCGCTGTGTCAGCTGCTCCCCACGAGCGTCCAGCCTCTCGCAGAGCTCCTTCAGGCTGTCCTCGACGACTTTGGAGTCCATGATGAATTTTTGCTCTGCGGCCCAGATCTCCTGTTGCTTGGAGGCGGTTTCCGCCTCGAGCGCCTCCCGCGCGGCGTCCAGTTGCTCCATGGTCTCCGCCGCCTCCCGCTTCACGCTGTCGCGGGTCTCCTTGGCGAAGCGCATCGCCTCCTCGCGCGCCACCCGGGCCGCCGCATCCTGCCGGCGGCAGCTCTCCACCCTCTCGCGGAGGAGGGCCCAGGCTTCATAAAGCTCCGCCCGCTCCTCCGCCCTAGCGATTTCTTCTTTGGCGTACTGCGCCTCCAGCTTGTCGAGCGTCTGCCGCGCTTGATTGAAGACGGAGCTGCGGCGAGCTGTGTGACGGCGTGGCTCCCGCAGCGCCAAGGCCCCCGCATCGCCGCGGGGTGCAGAGACCTCGACGCTTGGCAAGGCAGGAGAGGCACCCTGCCTCGGGCTCACAGCGGCTCCTGATGCGGCCTGGGGGCTCATGTGGGAGCCTCCTTTGCCGCCCGCGTTAGGAGCCCTCTGGGGACTAGGCGTCCTCTCGTCCCCGGCTCCGGCGTCCATGGGCTCCAGAGGCGTTTCCTCCTCCTGCTCTTTAGGGTAGATTCAGCCCCTCCCGTGGTGGCCACGCCTGCCGCGGCCTCGGGCTCGTCAGCCCCTCTTGTGGAGGCCTCTCCCTCCGGAGTTGGCTCCACGGTGGCCTCTTGGGCCTCCGCCTCGCCCGGCCTCTCCGAGGCTCGTGCGGCCTCGGTCGCTGCCTCGTCCTCTGCTGCCTCCTGCAGTGTGGGAGGAGTGGCGGCCCGTGCTGGCGTCGGCGCCACCTCTTCAACCTCCCCCTTCGGGCGGTGCTCATCCACGGGAGGAGTAACCACACGCTGTGGCTCGTCGACCGCAGGTGTCGCCACGGTGGCGCCGACGGTCTCTCCAAGCTTGCGGAGCCGTCGCCTCTTCGGCGCCGCAAGGTTGCTAAAAAAAAGACAAACAGAAGATCCTTCAGGGGGGTATTCGAAAGCAAAATCCAAAAGGAAAGAAGAAGGACCAGGGCTTACTCGTCAGCCATCCTCCACACCCTCTTCTTCGCTTTCGGCGGCTGGGGGCTGCTTGCTCTGGCTCCTTCTCGAGGCGCTCCTGCCTCCTCGCGAGGAGCGCCCCTCGCGGCCGCGGCGTCCCTGTCGTGGGCGAACTTGGAGCGGGGCTCGCGGCGCTCTCCCTTGCCGATGCTCTCCTCCTCCTCCTCCGCGACGCGTCGGGCGGGGGCTCCGCGAGAGGGATTCTCGTCGCTGCCGGAGGAAAGCACCTGGAGGTCCTCTTCAGGCGGTGCGCTCCTTGAGGAGCCGGCGAGGCCTCCCGAGGGGTCAGCGCTTCCCGAGGCTTCGTCCTCGCCAGAGTCCTCCACCTCGTCCGGTTCCGGCGACTCGTCCATCTGCTCCGGCTCCGCCGCCCACGGGTTGTTGCGGGGCCCGCGGTGTCCCTCGGGCACAATGCCCCATTCATCGAATCTGGGCAGGCCCCTGCGGTGCTCGCGCACCTTCTCTTCCCCAAAGGTGAAGACGGACGGGCCTCGTCGACGGCTGGGGCCGGGATGGCCGCCGTAGTGAAGAGGGCCACCATGACCCTGTCCAACACCTTCGGGGTGAAGTTGTCCGTGCACAGGCACATCCCATCCTCCAGGTCTTTGTACGTCCACATCGGCTCTGAATGCCACTGGAGGGGGGCGATGCGGCGCCTCGTGAAATCCTTCGCCACCATCTGGCCGGTGAGCCCGGTGTCGCGGAGCCCCCGCAGGCACTCGTACACCGCGTCAAGCTTTGGGCCCTCGAAGCCCTCGCTCGCCCAGCGCGCCCACTTCTTCGGGGGCGCCATGGGTATGTCCAGGAGGTGGTTCTTCACCTTGGTGTCGACGAAGAACCACCGCTGGCGGAAGTCCTCCACCTTCTTCGTCACCTTGGTGATGGCATTCTCGCCGCTCCACGCGATGGGGATGTAGTTCTTACTCCTGGCGTTGGCGATGCGGAAGGAGACGCATCCGGTCTGCTCGTCCTGCACGGTGGACCGGAGTGCGTAGAAGCTGCGGAAGAGGTCCACAGAAGGACGGATGCCGACGTAGGCCTCGCAGAGGTAGGCGAAGATGGAGAGGATGAGGATGGAATTGGGATGAAGATGGAGGAGTTGGATCTAGTATGCCTCCAGAATCCCCATGAGGAAGTCGGAAAAAGGAGGAACGAGACCGGCTGAGAGAGTGTGAAGGAAGATGGGGTAGTACCCCTCGGGAAGCTTGCTGCCGGCCGGTTTCATGCTGGTGGCGCCATTCTCATTGGTTTTCACGGCCGCTAGGTGGCGCACCTTGTCGACCCCCACCGAGTTGATGCGGGACCTCAGCAGCGCCCCCGTGGGTTCAGCACTCCGCGACGCCGTCGCGGACTTGTCGGCCTGCATCGGAGCCTTTTCCTTCTTGGGATCGGCTACTCTCTTGGGCGCCATGGTCGCAGGAGAGAAGAACTCTTGGAGGTGGTGCACTCTGGGAAGAAGGAGGCGTTTAGGGAAGTGTGCGGCGGAGTAATGGACAAAGTGATGGGCGCCATCATCGCGCGCAGGCTTTATTGACCAGTTGCCAAGGGCGTGGAGGGCCACACCGGGTCGCCCGTTGGAGCCGAGGAGATCGTGGCCTCGGGCGCAACCGCTGCGCCCCACGTGTCATGGCCCAGGCAGGCATCGTTTGGCCCCCGACGCTTCACCTGCATCCGCGTACTTCGGCGTGCCCATCGTGGGCCCGGGGGCTTGCGGTGACCCCGCACACCACTGCATATTGTAGTGTACAAGTCTTTGACATAACATCCACGGAAGGACTCATCCGTAAATATTACATCCCTCAGAGTAGTACAACAGAAACATTGCGGGTCCACTTTATTACACACTGCTAAAGATTACAAGCAAGAAATGTACAAAATCTTCAACGTCTTCTTCCGACATGGGAGGAATTTCAACTACAGTACGGTTGACTGAGGTCAACTTATTAACGATAGAAAGAAGCAAACTAAGAACCATCGGGCTCAACAACCTAAGTAGTACTAGTCTAGAATTGCTCGGCCCTGCCCCTAAGATAGGAGACTAAGTCTCGGGCTCATCCTCATCGCCTCCATAAGCAATCAGGTAGTCGACGCCTTCCACCCCTCCGGATAGATCAGGTTCCTCGTAGTACACCTCGTCCTCATGGTAAGCTCCATAACTCTCCTTGATTGCCTCCTCAAAGTCTAAGCATGGGGTCAAAAGGGAAAGGGTGAGCAACAGCGTTACTCAGCAAGTTCTGAATATATATAGATAAGGTGTATCATGCACTAGTTACTGCCAAAACCTCGGGTCTTTGGCATAGATGCAAGTTTTTGTAAACATTTCTTCAAAAGATTGATTTTATTCTGAAAACTATGTCCACAGTCTCCACCGGTCTTGTGAATCCAAATGGGACTCCATTCCGGCCTCGATCTCATAGTTCCATACCGGGAACACGGTTGTGAAATCACAAATTTGTTGTTTGACTCTGCAGAGTTGCATCACTTTACCCAACAGTTGCCTGGCCTTATATATGCTCTCTTTACACTCCATGAGTGTTGTAGCCAAGACTCAGGACATCCAGTCATGTGGAGCTTCTCCCAAATCAACACACATCCGCCCATTTGTGATGCGGTAGGGGAATCATGTTCCACGCATACCCAACACCCCTCCCAAGCTTCCCCACCAATTACCCCGTCGGGCAGGAAGAGCACGCGCTTCCACGCTGTTGGCCGCCGCAACGACCCAACCCGGTGTAGGCCTGCCGAGGATATGCGGATGAGAAAATAAGCCTCTGACTGACCCCGCCCATACAAAGTCCGTTGGTTGATGCTTGTACTACGGCGAAAGGATCACTGAAACAGGGGTTATTAGTTCCTAAGGATATATACCTTCCCATACGATGGAACACCGTACCTATTCATCTTACCATTGTTCCATCGCCAACCAATAGTATATACCACATCATTCAAAAATACTTTTTCTTTTTGATGCAAGTGAAAGGAACGTATAGGTAACTTTGCAAGTACTTTGATAAAAATACATCAAATGGTATGCAAGAATGAACTTGCCTTGAGACTGACAAGTAGTGCAGTCTAAAGCTTCCGGCGATTCGTGAACCTCGTGTTCTGAAAATCAACATCATTGTCTTTATAAGACAATGTTTGAAAATCCAATTTATGCTATTATGCATAGATGAAATGATTTTTAAAGGTTTTGGAAAATTTCCCCCCTTCATATTTTAAGATGATTTTTCCCTTTTTGTGTGTTTTACCTAGGATGAGTTACGGGACAGTCATTAACAGAATGGTAATTTATTTTACTTTAAGAAAATAATTCAATTCATTTCCACTGAAGGATCCTTGAATATTAAAAACAATTCAATCATGTCCACTTAAGGATCTTTGAATATTTTGGAAAAGAATTCAAATCATTTCCACTTAAGGATCTTTGAATTTTTCACTCAAGCAATATTTTTCAATAAATCAAATA
Source organism: Puccinellia tenuiflora (assembly GCA_012064385.1). NCBI lineage: Eukaryota > Viridiplantae > Streptophyta > Magnoliopsida > Poales > Poaceae > Puccinellia > Puccinellia tenuiflora. The sequence goes on along the minus strand of QRDG01002198.1, from coordinate 541,994 downwards.
AAAATCATTTTTGAATTCCTTGCAAAATTTTGAGTTAAAAACATATTTTTATCTGATTTTTAGGACTCTTGTTTTGGCTTTAAAATTTGTGTTAAAATTTAGATTTGATTTGAATTCAGTAATTATTAGAAATTACAAACAAGTCCCTGGTTTACTGGGTTGAACCAGGTCAACCCGTACCGGTTCGGTGTGTAATAGCCCAGATTTGGTACCCTAAAATATGGGCCAAATTTTTCACTTTTTGCTTTGTATTGCATCATGGCATAATTATTTAAATTGCTAATTTTAAATAAAGCAACACCTTAAAACAAGGAAAGCAAAAACCCTTCCTCAAATTTCCAAAACTGAATGCTTTGCCCAAAATGGCCAAACCAACTTATTCTTGAATTTCCAAATTGTCCCGGAAGTTCTAAGAATTTATTTTTATAAATGCCAAACAAATAAATAAATTATGAGAATTCTAAATTGGCTTATTTCAATTTCTATTTTTAGAACCAAGTTAAGCTTCCCCAAAATTCAAAATAAAAATATGGGGTGATTCCTTATTATAATAGGAGCCTCCATAAATATTTTCATAAATTATTGAAATGTCTAAAAGCTCCAAATAAGTCTATTTTGGAAATTATCAAATTTTGACCTAAACTAAGCCATATGAACGAAGGTGGTGCAAAACATTTTATTTAGCCTCACCAATTTTTGTGGTGGTTCAAAAGGGTGTTTCTAGTCTCTATGAATTTTTCTGGGATTTTAGATTTTGTTCTGGTGCTTTGTTTAATCGGTTAAACCCTGCTGATGGACTCATTTGAAATGAATTCAAATTTTCCAGGGACCTTTTCGCGAACCTTTCTTTCCCTCTCTCTCTCCTCCACAGTGCCGGCGGCACTGGCGCCATGCCGCCGAGCTGGCCGCGCCCATGTCGCCGCCCACCCCCTCCTGGCCGTGTATGATGGTGGACGAGGACTCCCACCTGTCCCCCCCTCCTTCTTCTCTCTCCGTTCCTCCCCTTTCTTTCCGGATCGAGCGATTCTTTCTCCCCACCCGAGCTCCTCCTTGCCGCCATGGGGTTCGAGCTCGCCGCCGTCGTATCCGTGCGCGCAAGGTCGATTGAAGGCCAGCGCTCGCTCCACCGCATCCTCATCGTCCTCCCGGGCCACGGAATCGAGCCGGGGTGGTCAGGAATCGACGAATCCGTCATCGACCTTCCGCCTCGGATGAGCCGCTCGCCGGCCGATTCCCGGCGTCCCTGACCCCTCCGCGCCGTCGCCGTCCACCCCATCGGGCTCAGGGTGAGCACCGCATCTCCTTGGGCTAGTTCCCCTCTCCCCTTCTTTCCCTCTCGCCGCCGTTTAGCCGGAGGCACCGCCGGCGTCGCCGCGCCCAGCGAGCCCGGCCTGGACCCCTAGCCTGGCCGGCCTGGAGGCCGGTCGGCTCGGGAACATGTCCGGCCTGCGCCCCGGTCTGGGCCGGCCACGAGGCCGGTTCCTTCGGGCATGGGCCGGTTCTGAGGCCGGCGGCCTCGGCCACTGGCCCGGCTTGCACACCGGCCTGGGCCGATCTACAGGCCGGCCTGCACAGTATTTCCTGAGAATTTGGAAAATGTTTTGAAATCTTAAATAACTCATATCTTTTTGGATAATACTTCAAATTGGGCAAATCAAATACCAAAGTGTTTAGAAAAACAATTGCTATCTTTTGGAAACATTGTTTTGCCCTTTTGATTAAATTATTTTGATGTTATTTAAGAATTCCTAAAATGGGTTAAATAATCCCAAATAGGGAAAATTCATAACTTATTAAATACTTGTTCAAAATTATGAATTAAATATCCAAGTGATCAACATGTCAAATGCTATCAAACCATGCACTTATCATGTCATGATCACAAACTTTTATTTAATGTTATCCATAACTTGATTAAATGAATTAAATTCAATTATTTAATTAATTTGTCAATTATTCATCGGTACTCCAAAAATTACAAATAAAGTACCAAAATGATCGGAATGACCAAACCTATCCATTCATGTCATGTTCATGCATAATTGAGCCACTTCTCTAATAATTTGTTAATTTATAAAGAATGTGGCCACTAAGATAAATATGGGGTTGTTTCCAAATAATTGCACTAATTATTTGGCTCCCTATTTAATGTTGCTATTTAATCTAGATAATGATTTATTTTTGCATCAACTTGACATGTCATCATGTGGTTGTGCATTGCACCTTGTGTTCTTGTGGTTTATGTGTTCTTTGTATTTCTCTTTTGGGTATCGATAGATTCCGGAGTCGAGGTTACCGATAACTACCCCCGACGATCAATACTACGCGCCCGGGCAGCAAGGCAAGATATAACCTAACCTTTTGGCATCTAGCATCCTATGTTTATAAACTTATTTTATCCACCATAATATTGCATGCGATTCAAATGTATCTTTTGGTCAAAATATTAGAATATCCTATGAATGCATGTTCTTCCCCGAGCCAACCACATGTATCCCTACCTATGAAACCTAGGGTTGAAGTGTTGGCCGAGATAAAGATAGAATTGTTGTATTCATATGCTTAGCTATGCTTAGCAATGCTTATATAAATGCTCTATGTCCGTTATTAATTCCATAATTGTTTAAGTTGATGGAATGATTCGGGCACGGTGGATGATGGTGATGCTTAATTAAAATGCTAAGACGGTTCGGGTGAGCTGCCATCGGGGATGGTGTTTTGCCTCACTCTAGCCCCTAGGTGCGAGTTCTTGTCTCTAGAACCAAGATCGAGCGTGCTGCCATTGGTGGGTGTATGGGCGCCTTACCGACCGAATAATTTGTGAGGGGCTTGTCAAGGGTCCTCTAGTTCGAGCTTTCCATTTGCGCGTGAGTTGTGTGGGTGGAAAAGGAACGAGGATGGTGGTGTTTAGGATGTGGCCGCGGGGCAGGGTGCTGAGAGCGCTTAACCTGTCCTTCCGCACACGGATGGTCCTTGAGTAAGCCTCATGCAATGTAAAGGTCTAACCGCGCCCGCTTGCCGGCCTTCCCCGGAAGAGGGCCAACTAGGTGAGCCGGACGGTACCAATGGATAAGGAGCTGGGATTCCCTCGGAACCTGGCGACTTCAAATAGTACACCCCTGCAGGGTTAAATCTTTTGAAAAGCCGTGTCCGCGGTTATGGACGACTTGGGAACGGATATACGAGACCATAGATAACTTTTAACCTAATTGATATGGCAGCTAAAGGTTGCATAACAAACATGAGATAAAGGTTCATTTCCTCGAGGGTGAGTCGAGGGAGTGCCTTTGCGTGAGATGAGTGGTGATGGTTGCAAGTAGGTTCTTCGAGAACCGAAGGTGATAATGATACCCTCTTACCCCTTTATAAAAATATTCTGAGTAGACGAATGCCATGTGTCATTTATAGTTTCGGTTTATGAAATCTAGCTTTAGGCAAAAGAACTACATGTAAAGCTTTAGAGCCTCCGTCAGTCATTGGGCCTATATCGCCCTACTAAACTTGCGAGTACATCGTACTCAGTCTCTCTTTGCTGCCTCTATGTATTTGTATTTCAGAGGAGGACGACACCGACCAACTAGGTGGGTTCTTCGTTGACGTCGACTACTAGTCTGGGGTTCTCAGGTGGCAGCTTGGGACCGTGGAACAAGCTGGCTGGGATGATGTTTATTGTAGGCCTCTTAGGCCATATATTTGCTTCTTGTTGTTAGACAACACTACCCGCTTCCGCTTGATGACTTGTTGGATCTGTGATCCTTTTGTTGTGTAATATTTGTATTCTTCTCGCTATATGAGTTGCTATACTTTTGTGTCGTAGAGTCATGCTTTGTGCCAGTTCTGTTCCACAAGTCTCGATCTTTGTCTTATAAATTGATGGTTGTGTCGAATTCATAGCCTCTCTGCATAATTCCGGGGTCGGGGCGTTACAAGTTGGTATCAAAGCAGGACTGCCTGTAGGAAACCCTTTCTATTGGTCGATGTCGAGTCTAGTTCGTGAAAATTATTTTTAACCTAAAAATGAGTTGTGAAAACCCTCCTAGGATTCTTTTTACTCCTTATCCAATTCACTCTGATCTCGGTGTCATCTTACCTCTATTTGATTTTAACGGTTCTTCTGATCGTCGACAAAGTTCTAACTCTTTAGGATCACGGGGTTGGGTTTCTACCTCTAGTTACTAGTTATAGCTACTCGTCTGCCAAATCTAAAACATGAAGAAAGAAAGTATAGTGGTTCGTCAAGATATTTCTTGCCTTAGCCCAAGATCTTGAACCGAGGGTCCCGGATTGTGCTAGGGCTCCGATGTAATGTTTCATGAGGATTGTCACCCTTGTGGGCATTATGCTATTGTGGGTCCCAGTACATGAAGCTGATCTTTAACCCAAGATCTTTTCTGTTGAACCCTGATGTTAATTCAATATCTACATCCGGAAGCACTCTAATGATCTACCCTATCCATCGGAGTTAGATACTAACTGCGTCCTTGTCAGATCTATAGAATGGCACAACTGTCCTCCGCTCTACCAAAACTGAAGCCACTCCGTGGCACCAGTGGACACCCGTTGATCGGCAGAAATCCCATACAACTAAAGATCTGCCCAAGAAAAGTAGTGAGCACCTCACCTGGAGTTAGAGGGCCGGACGCCAATGTGATAGACAAACGCAGGTGCTACATCTGTAAGGAACCCGGTCATCCGTGCAGGGAGTGCCCCCTTCAGTACCCCGGTAGGAGAGGAGCACCACAAGGAAAGGGGTGCAGTCAGTGCGGAAGGGGTGGACATCAGGCGAGTCAATGCCACGGCAGTTGCCCGCACTGTTTCAACGAGCATCCACTTGGCGGTTGCCCAACCGTTAGTGCCACTTGCTACCTATGCGAAGGGAATGATCATCCTCCAGCTGAGTGTCCTATGGAAGTCGTAGTAGACGCATTAAAGGATGCCCGTGATAAAATCGCTCAGGACGCCATCCACGCCCCGAGGAAGAAGCGCCAGAGGGTAGACAACCCGGGAGACACGCCTGCTACACCTGTGGCCAGATGGGTCACTACTGCTGGGAGTGCCCCAACGCCTCTGCTGACGAAGCTAAAGAGGACCCCAGCGTCCTTATGGGTGAGCTATGCATCAACAACCCTCTTGCTACAGTTTTGTTAGTTCTGGAGCTTGACGCTATAGCCTAGGTCTTGCAAATCTAGTTACCCTGCAATGCGGCTAACTCCCGCAAACTCCTTCCATACCTGCTAGGCCGAAGTATCTGCACACATATCCAATTCTGAACCTCAAGCAGAACTGATGCTTGGTGGTTTACCAAGAGCAGGAGCTAGATCCTTTAGTAAATCCGATGAGTCCGGTGTTGTGGTTCACGCACCTCACCGGAAGGTCTTTTGACTAAATCTCCTAGCTCTTTCAAATCACCCACTATCCATGAGTATCATGGGTAGTTTATCCTAATAGTTCCCCTAAGGTCCTTCCTCTATCTTCAAGTATGATTTTCGCTTGAGGATTGATTGAAGGCTATTCTGAAGCCGGAGTGTGATGTCTAGTATCTCAAGGAGAACCTCGCTACGGAGTTGCAAATATCTATCGGTCCATCCTCCTACTCCATCTATCTCGTGGCAATATCTCGTTATGAGGTTTTACCTCTCTAGCTTTTGTGGATCAATGCTATATCTCTCCTTCCTAGGTGAACCCAAGCTCTTCTCCATCACACGGACAGTGTGTGAATTTTTCAGTCACGTTAGGGCCTGAGCGATTAGCCTTATGGACACGTCTAGTACGTCACAAGCGTGGAGTCCAAAAGAAGCTGTCTTCTCTCCTCACGGTGCCAAATCCCTACGGTATACACAGCGGGTGGTTTGAAATGAAGTCCTGGTGATCGGTTGTTCTATCATCGGCTCGACTTTTGTTTGGTCAAGTCGTTCCTTGTTCCCTCAATGGCTTAGGTTTTGGGCAAGCTTCCTCTTGTCCGTCACCGTAAGTTATCTCCTGTTCTTTCCGCCTTTTTGGCATGTCAAGTTAATTAGCCAATCTCTGGAACAAGGAAGATCATCGTGAGAATCTAGTAGATTGTTAAAGTTAGGAGTTTCTATGTTCTCACTCATCACAACTTCTACTCTAGAATCTCGGGACGAGATTCTTGTAAGGGGGGTAGAATTGTAACAGCCCAGATTTGGTACCCTAAAATATGGGCCAAAATTTTCACTTTTTGCTTTGTATTGCATCATGGCATAATTATTTAAATTGCTAATTTTAAATAAAGCAACACCTTAAAACAAGGGAAGCAAAAACCCTTCCTCAAATTTCCAAAACTGAATGCTTTGCCCAAAATGGCCAAACCAACTTATTCTTGAATTTCCAAATTGTCCCGGAAGTTCTAAGAATTTATTTTTATAAATGCCAAACAAATAAATAAATTATGAGAATTTTAAATTGGCTTATTTCAATTTCTATTTTTAGAACCAAGTTAAGCTTCCCCAAAATTCAAAATAAAAATATGGGGTGATTCCTTATTATAATAGGAGCCTCCATAAATATTTTCATAAATTATTGAAATGTCTAAAAGCTCCAAATAAATCTATTTTGGAAATTATCAAATTTTGACCTAAACTAAGCCATATGAACGAAGGTGGTGCAAAACATTTTATTTAGCCTCACCAATTTTTGTGGTGGTTCAAAAGGGTGTTTCTAGTCTCTATGAATTTTTCTGGGATTTTAGATTTTGTTCTGGTGCTTTGTTTAATCGGTTAAACCCTGCTGATGGACTCATTTGAAATGAATTCAAATTTTCCAGGGACCTTTTCGCGAATCTTTCTTTCCCTCTCTCTCTCCTCCACAGTGCCGGCGGCACTGGCGCCATGCCGCCGAGCTGGCCGCGCCCATGTCGCCGCCCACCCCCTCCTGGCCGTGTATGATGGTGGACGAGGACTCCCACCTGTCCCCCCTCCTTCTTCTCTCTCCGTTCCTCCCCTTTCTTTCCAGATCGAGCGATTCTTTCTCCCCACCCGAGCTCCTCCTTGCCGCCAGTGGGGTTCGAGCTCGCCGCCGTCGTATCCGTGCGCGCAAGGTCGATTGAAGGCCAGCGCTCGCTCCACCGCATCCTCATCGTCCTCCCGGGCCACGGAATCGAGCCGGGGTGGTCGGGAATCGACGAATCCGTCATCGACCTTCCGCCTCAGACGAGCCGCTCGCCGGCCGATTCCCGGCGTCCCTGACCCCTCCGCGCCGTCGCCGTCCACCCCATCGGGCTCAGGGTGAGCACCGCATCTCCTTGGGCTAGTTCCCCTCTCCCCTTCTTTCCCTCTCGCCGCCGTTTAGCCGGAGGCACCGCCGGCGTCGCCGCGCCCAGCGAGCCCGGCCTGGACCCCTAGCCTGGCCGGCCTGGAGGCCGGTCGGCTCGGGAACATGTCCGGCCTGCGCCCCGGTCTGGGCCGGCCACGAGGCCGGTTCCTTCGGGCATGGGCCCGGCCTAACGCCCGGCATGGGCCGGTTCTGAGGCCGGCGGCCTCGGCCACTGGCCCGGCATGCACACCTGGCCTGGGCCGATCTACAGGCCGGCCTGCACAGTATTTCCTGAGAATTTGGAAAATGTTTTGAAATCTTAAATAACTCATATCTTTTTGGATAATACTTCAAATTGGGCAAATCAAATACCAAAGTGTTTAGAAAAACAATTGCTATCTTTTGGAAACATTGTTTTGCCCTTTTGATTAAATTATTTTGATGTTATTTAAGAATTCCTAAAATGGGTTAAATAATCCCAAATAGGGAAAATTCATAACTTATTAAATACTTGTTCAAAAATTATGAATTAAATATCCAAGTGATCAACATGTCAAATGCTATCAAACCATGCACTTATCATGTCATGATCACAAACTTTTATTTGATGTTATTCATAATTTGATTAAATGAATTAAATTCAATTATTTAATTAATTTGTCAATTATTCATCAGTACTCCAAAAATTACAAATAAAGTACCAAAATGATCGGAATGACCAAACCTATCCATTCATGTCATGTTCATGCATAATTGAGCCACTTCTCTAATAATTTGTTAATTTATAAAGAATGTGGCCACTAAGATAAATATGGGGTTGTTTCCAAATAATTGCACTAATTATTTGGCTCCCTATTTAATGTTGCTATTTAATCTAGATAATGATTTATTTTTGCATCAACTTGACATGTCATCATGTGGTTGTGCATTGCACCTTGTGTTCTTGTGGTTTATGTGTTCTTTGTATTTCTCTTTTGGGTATCGATAGATTCCGGAGTCGAGGTTACCGATAACTACCCCGACGATCAATACTACGCGCCCGGGCAGCAAGGCAAGAGATAACCTAACCTTCTTGGCATCTAGCATCCTATGTTTATAAACTTATTTTATCCACCATAATATTGCATGCGATTCAAATGTATCTTTTGGTCAAAATATTAGAATATCCTATGAATGCATGTTCTTCCCCGAGCCAATCACATGTATCCCTACCTATGAAACCTAGGGTTGAAGTGTTGGCCGAGATAAAGATAGAATTGTTGTATTCATATGCTTAGCTATGCTTAGCAATGCTTATATAAATGCTCTATGTCCGTTATTAATTCCATAATTGTTTAAGTTGATGGAATGATTCGGGCACGGTGGATGATGGTGATGCTTAATTAAAATGCTAAGACGGTTCGGGTGAGCTGCCATCGGGGATGGTGTTTTGCCTCACTCTAGCCCCTAGGTGCGAGTTCTTGTCTCTAGAACCAAGATCGAGCGTGCTGCCATTGGTGGGTGTATGGGCGCCTTACCGACCGAATAATTTGTGAGGGGCTTGTCAAGGGTCCTCTAGTTCGAGCTTTCCATTTGCGCGTGAGTTGTGTGGGTGGAAAAGGAACGAGGATGGTGGTGTTTAGGATGTGGCCGCGGGGCAGGGCGCTGAGAGCGCTTAACCTGTCCTTCCGCACACGGATGGTCCTTGAGTAAGCCTCATGCAAAGTAAAGGTCTAACCGCGCCCGCTTGCCGGCCTTCCTCGGAAGAGGGCCAACTAGGTGAGCCGGACGGTACCAATGGATAAGGAGCTGGGATTCCCTCGGAACCTGGCGACTTCAAATAGTACACCCCTGCAGGGTTAAATCTTTTCGAAAAGCCGTGTCCGCGGTTATGGACGACTTGGGAACGGATATACGAGACCATAGATAACTTTTAACCTAATTGATATGGCAGCTAAAGGTTGCATAACAAACATGAGATAAAGGTTCATTTCCTCGAGGGTGAGTCGAGGGAGTGCCTTTGTGTGAGATGAGTGGTGATGGTTGCAAGTAGGTTCTTCGAGAACCGAAGGTGATAATGATACCCTCTTACCCCTTTATAAAAATATTCTGAGTAGACGAATGCCATGTGTCATTTATAGTTTCGGTTTATGAAAGCTAGCTTTAGGCAAAAAGAACTATAATAACAGCTTTAGAGCCTCCGTCAGTCATTGGGCCTATATCGCCCTACTAAACTTGCGAGTACGTCGTACTCAGTCTCTCTTTGCTGCCTCTATGTATTTGTATTTCAGAGGAGGACGACGCCGAGCAACTAGGTGGGTTCTTCGTTGACGTCGACTACTAGTCTGGGGTTCCCAGGTGGCAGCTTGGGACCGTGGAACAAGCTGGCTGGGATGATGTTTATTGTAGGCCTCTTAGGCCATATTTTTGCTTCTTGTTGTTAGACAACACTACCCTCTTCCGCTTGATGACTTGTTGGATCTGTGATCCTTTTGTTGTGTAATATTTGTATTCTTCTCGCTATATGAGTTGCTATACTTTTGTGTCGTAGAGTCATGCTTTGTGCCAGTTCTGTTCCATAAGTCTCGATCTTTGTCTTATGCATTGATGGTTGTGTCGAATTCATAGCCTCTCTGCATAATTCCGGGGTCGGGACGTTACACGGTGGGACCAACCAATCCGGCCCACTCTCTTCTAACCTCTTCTCTCTCTCTCCCTCTCTCGCTCCCGTGGTCGACACGATCCCCTTTTCGCCTCCGCCGTCGCCGACTGATTCCGGCGTGCTCCGGCCGTCTCCGTCGTCGTGCTAGGGCGCAAAAGAAAGCTCTTTCGACGCTCTCTCTTCTCCTCCCCATCGATCTGCTTTTCCTCTTCTGGTGTGTTCGTGCGCAACCCATCCCTAGGGTTAGGGTTTCGGTGATGGCGCTGCTCCACCATGCTTCTCCTCCTCCGAGCTACCTCGCCATGACTAGGGTTCGGCTCTGCTCTCTGGTTCTACCTAGCTGCTCTCCTTCTTCTCCACCGACGCGTGCGTGTTGGCTCGTCCCCCGGTTGAGGTCTCGGTTGCAGCGCGATTAATCGTGCTCCCGACTCTTGCTCTGCTCCGCCGCCGGTGTGGAGCTCGTCTCCGTGCTACGGTGGTGCTGGAGTGGTGTTGCTGAGGTGCGGCTTCCTCCCTTGGTCCTCCGTCATGACCACACGGGCACTGCCCCGTCGTCATGCCGTTACGGCCATGGGCGCACGGTAAGGTTCCTCTTCCTCCTCTCTGCTAACTCCTCCTTCTAAACTCCTTTCTGATCTAGCTTAGCTCCTATGCTGCCCAAGATTTTCTCACTGGTACTTAGCAAAAATTCTACTGGTGCCTTATTTTGTTCTACTAGGTTGAAAATATGTGATGCCATGATGTTTGTATATTTATCTGAGGTGTGAGGGGTGAAGATTGGAATTAATTTTGATGATTTGCTCTGGCAAAAATGATTGGAGAAGAAAGAATTGGGCTTTGGCTTATTTTGCTGCTGTGGCTTGTGCTCTGTGCTGTGAAATGGTGTGGAAATATCTCTGTGGCTAAAGAAAATTAGCTATGCATGCTGTGATGCCTCCACTGGAGTTACACAGAAGCTGGCTAACATAATTAGTTTTGGAAAATTCTTTTCTTATGCTTTCCTGTGCTTCTTCTAGTGACAGAGATGCTAGGCTACTGGCTTGTGTATTTAATAAAGAACAGGTGCTGCACTTCCCTCTTATCTATCCTTAGCATAATCCATGTTCAACATGGTTCTGATAAGAACAGATATTCCTCACTTCCCCTTCCATGCATGCAAACATGCTTAGCTTGGCTCTGTCATTATCAGAGTTAGCTAATTCTCTCCTTCTCTGCCTAACACTCAAAAGATCAACCTGCTGCTGCTGAGTAGCTTGGTCTTCTGGCTATACTGACAACCTGCATCTTGTGGATAGCCTGCTCCTCCTAGCTGCTTCAAATTTCCTAAGGTGTATAGTTCTAGCTGCAAGATTTGATGTGGCTAATGTTCTTGATGATGAACATTTTCAGAAATGTGTGTGATGTGCTTGGCTGTGTGATGCCTTGTGAATTCGGCTGGCTGCCCTATTTATAGGGTTTTTTGATGATTCTGGTGGTGACACCAGGATAATTGCATGCAATGTGTAAGCTGCTTGCAGTGGCCCTCCTCCACCTCGAATTGCTACTCTTCTGTTAAAATATGGAGGTTCTTATCCTCTGGTGATTGAGTTTCTGTGCCAAGGTATTGTTTACTCTCTTTTTGGCTAACTCCTTCCTCTTCCTTGATCCTATCCTTGCTCTGCCGGCTGTTGTTGTTCAATCTGGTTATGAACTGTTTCAAGTCCATCCATTTGAGTTGTGGAATGGTTTCAAATCCACTTGTGGATTACTCTCAGCTAGGATCCTTGCGCAGGGAGTTATCCCTCCACCTCACTTGGTCTTATCAAGCTCCTGTCGACTACTGCTATGCACTATGGTTATGAACTGTTTGGCATCCCTCTGCTGCCAAAGAATTGATATTTACTTTTTGGGTGGCTTCTCTGGTGGGCTAGAATTGTAACTGGGTTGTAACTGTTTTTACCTGTGGGCTTTAAGGAATAGGGTCCATTTATCAAATTAATGATAAATGTGACACCACAATTAAGAAGGTGGAATTAATTTGTATATTTGGCAGAGATAATTGTTCTGTTTCCTTGTTGCTTTTGGACATCCTTTAGAGATGATCATGTATGCATGTGATAACCAGCTAGTCCCTCAGGTTGCCTAAGTTGTAAAGCTGGTTCTGCCTTTGCCCCTTTTTTACATGCTTAATGCATGCTGAGCATGATCAAGTTGCTTAATGTTGGATATTTGATTTGATTTTTGACTGTGATCTCCAATGTCAATTCCAATTCATGGAATTAGACACTCTGCCAAGTATTATATCAATAGCCAGTACCAATGTACTAGGCTAAAATTTCTAACCTTAACAACTCTTTTCTTTGTGAATTGTTTGCTTTTTCAGGTTGAAGAATTTCAGAAGATTATCTAAAGGATTTAGTTTATAGGTTTTTCTTTTATATTTACTTTTCAGTAGAAAATTTGTAATAGGACCTGACACTTGTAAAGTTTCTTGTAATTTATTTTGTCTCAGAAGTACATATTGTAATTTATTGACATTAAAATTGTATATTAGAATTTAATTGTAAAATGTATTGGATGTTAGATATTATTGCAATTTGTAAGAAAAGTTGTTTGGGAAATGTAATGATGATTGTTGAAATTTTTGTGGAGAATGAAATGTGGAATTACATGAATGTGAATTCTTAGAATATTAAGACAAAATGTATGTGTTGATTAACATGAATTCAAAGATTTGAGAGAGAATAGAAATACGATTTACAAGTGTGGATACATTTGTATTCAAATTTGAGGTTACCTAAATAAACTTTCGTTAAAGTTGATAACCCAACCTATCTTTTAAAACTAGGGTTTCAAAATAGGCGACTAATGTTAGATCGAATTATCTCGACCACTAGTCCTTTTTGCATAAAAGCGCAAAAATTATTCGGATTTTTCAAGCATGCATGAATGCAAAGATGCAAACTTCCTATTTCTACCCTTTCGAAACCTATAACTGCGGGGTATTACAGGGCTACTGTCGGGCCGGCCTGCCAGGGCCCACGACACTCTTCAGAAGATTTCGCTGAGGACCAGGCTCTCCAAGCCTGGCGAGCCTCGCGAGGGACCTCTCCTCGAGAGGGCATCACGGATGCTGTCGTCGATTCTGCCAAGGATCAGGCCAAAAGGCTCGACGAGGCCTCCGGCCTCGCGGGGGTTCCTTCCCCACGAAGCAAGCTCTGTCTCCGCGATAGAGCGCACATGGGCTCTGCGCCCTCCGCAGAGTCACGGGCGCGCCAGCGCGCGGTGACGACCGTGCCGCATTTGCCGTTCTCGTGTATAAAGCAGTCAACAATGCTGCACCAAGCAAAGGAGCTACAAGAATTGCCATTTTGGTGATAAGGAGACCATCTGCCGCTACGCTCCAAGGGCGACGTCACCGTGGGCGCATCCCGAGCCCAGCAGCGCCAGCCCACTGTCCTGGCTGGACGGTGGCTTTTCCAGCTTTGGTGATGCCGCTCCCTGCCATGGACCGCGTCCACGGACTCTCCCTTTATTGTGCACCCGTCCTCCTCCTTCGTCGCCATGTGGTAACCCTTCCCGCCAAGATATTTGGGGGAAGAGGTCCAAGACACCTATAAAAGGAGGGGAGCACATTCAGGCAAAGGGGTTGGAGAAGGGATCTAAGATCTATAGGTTGGTCTTTAGTTGGTTGGCCTTGGGATAGGGATTTGAGATCTAGGGTTCCTTCCGGATCTAGCATAGCCATTGTTGGCCACCTCGAGCTCCCGAAACTCTCTTTGTACTATGACCTCCACAAGCAGTGCAATACAACTAAGGCAGGACGTAGGGGTTTTACCTCTCCAAGAGGGCCCTAAACCTGGGTAACATCGTGTGTTCATCTCTGCAGTGCCGTCCCACAGCGATCTCGACGAGCGCCGTCGCCGAGGCACGTTGAGGGTTGTTTGATTCCGTGTCCAGCCCCTTACTCGATTCCTTACCTAGTGAGACACACCCAGTTCATGGGACAGATCTCTGACAAGCACAACTGAGTTCTGCTTGGGAATCACCGGTAAGATGATGAGATTTGACGACTTATTCTTATTCAAGAGCAAACCAACAAGTGGCACACATGACGTATTTAGAGAACTGGAGGCAACAACCTACCATCTCAACAACAATCCGCACATGCATGACCATCTTGTGATTTAACCCGAGGAGACAAGTGAACTTCACTCAGATCCACAGCGATAGAAGTCACTGGTAGCGAGAGGAAATCTTGCTTTCCAAGGCAAAACGATGTGGTCTTGAGAGTTTCGATAAGAATCTAACTCGTTGACCAAAGGTGTGCACCTGAATGAATGGACTGCGCAATACAGACAACTTAGCTCGATGATATGATTACTGGTCATGCTAAGAGTGCCACCAAAGTCTTTGGATTTCAAAACAATATCAATTGCTAAGAATATCCGATTACCACAACGATATGCATCCTCGACATTCTCGAGCCCGGGTAGCTCGGAGGTAGATGGATAGGGAAGGGTAAGAGCATCACTTCATCAAGTACATCATGAGACTAAGCACGACCTCTCGATATAAAAGAGTGTAACACTCCAAGGTGGAACGGAACAAAAGCTAGACAGACCTTACTCCGTGAATCACAAAACTTTGACCTGGCCGAGAAATGGACGAGGTGTCGGAGTTTGTTTCTCCTGACATCCCGAAGTGGGATGGCTTGACGAACCACAAGAATAGCATGCATCAGAACACCCCAATGCACGATAAGACTTGATTGCCAACAGATAGATAGAGGCCTGACGACAGATCTAGAGTAAGGAACGGCTAACAACAATCTCAAGATATTGCAGAAGCCCTTGTTAGCACTCTTCCGACAACTAGTGCCGAAAGGGGTTTCAAGAACGGGTGTTACCGGAGGAATCACAATTATTGATGGGTAAACTCGCTAAGAGCAATCCCGTCGTGATTCAGATGGCTCCCTGACAGAGAGTTTAGCTAAAGATAGTGACAGAGAGGAGCATTTTTGAGCAAACAATTACGGCTGCAACCTCGAGTTTGAAGACTAACTTCAAATTTTGCCAACCTGATTTAGAATTTTACAATTAACATCAGGGTTCAACGGAAAAGATCTTGGGTTAAAGATCAACTTCATGCACCGGGACTCACAATAGCATAATGCTCACAAGGGTGACAACCCCGAGTGCGGTGTTTTGGCTCCCGGGCTCCAGGGAGCCCGGTATTTTAAAAAATTTGAAAACCACATTTTTGTGTTTCAAAAAAATGTGAAAAAAATCGTAGGCATAGATCATGACTATTTCTACCGCTGTGTAAAATTTCAATCAGAAATATTTTGTATTCCGTCCTACACAAAAATGACAAATTTCTGGATCTGAGATGTGAACAGTTCGCAGTTTAAAAAATTTCAGATTTGTCTTTTTTGTGTAGGGCGGAATACAAAATATTTCAGGTTGAAAATTTTCAGAGCCATGCAATATGTCATTGTCAACATGTAGAAAAAATTTCATGATTTTTTGAAGCTTGGAAATATCGATTTCTTTTTTTTTTGAAAAACCGGCTCCCTGGAGCCCGGGTTCCAAAGTAACTTTCCGTGACAACCCCCATGAACCATTACACCGGAGCCCTAGCACAATCCGGGACCTTCGGTTCAAGATCTTGCCTAAGGCAAAGGAATGTCTTGATGATCCTCAATACTTCCTCTCTTCGGGCTGTAGAATTGGCAGACGAGAAGAGCTAACCAGTAACTAAAGGTAGAAGCCAACCCCGTGATCCTAGAGATTAGAATTTGCTGACGATCGGAAGAACCGTTAAAATCAAGTAGAGGTAAGATGGCACCGAGATCAGAGCGAATTGGGTAAGGAGTAAAAATAATCATAAGAAAGTTTCACAACTCATTTTTAGGTTATAAATAATTTTCAAACTAGACTCGACACCGACCAATAGAAAGGGTTTCCTATAGGCAGTCCTACTCTGATACCAACTTGTAACGCCCCGACCCCAGAACTATACAGTGAAGCATTGTGCAACCGGTCATGCTACACAATCGAGGCTTACTGGGTTTACCAATCCCAGGCTAAAACCTTTGGCAGGTGTGCTCGAAATGGATCATCGGCACACAACACCCCGATCATGCCATAAGCTCACACATCGCTATCACGCATAGTTAAGAGATCGAGACTTGTGGAACAACTGGCACATTGCAGACTCTACGGCACAAAAGCTTAAAGCAACTCATATAAGAGAAGATACAAATATTACACACAAAAGGGATCACAGATCCATTAGTACAACAAGCGGAAATGGGTAGTGTTGTCTAACAACAAGATGCAAATATATGGCCTAAGAGGCCTACAAGTAAACAATCCCAGCCAGCTTGTTCCCCGGTCCCAAGCTGCCACCTGGGAACCCCGGACTACTAGTCGACGTCCACGACGAAACCACCTAGCTGCTCGGTGTCGTCTTTCTCTGAAAATACAAATATAAAGGCAGCAAAGAGAGACTGAGTACGACGTACTTGCAAGTTTAGTAGGGCGATATAGGCCCAATGCTGACGGAGGCTCTGAAGCTGTATGTAGTTATTTTTGCATGAAGCTAGATTTCCTTTATAAAAGACATAAATGACACAAAATGGCATCGTCTACTCAGAATGTTTTTTAAAAAGGGGGTAAGAGAATAACTTTTTCATCTCCGGTTCTCATCGAACCAACTTGTAACCAACACCAACTCTCATCTCCACCAAAGGCACTCCCTCGACTCACCCTCGAGGAAATGAACCTTTTAAACACAAGTTGAGTTGCAACCTTTAGCTGCCAAATTAATTAATTAAGGTTCAGGTTCTCTATTAGCTAATCCGCCTTTCCCAAGAGATCGTCCATAACCGCGGACACGGCTTTTCGAAAAGATTTACCCTGCAGGGGTGTACTATTTTACCCATTGGTACCGCCCGGCTCACCTGATTGGCCCTCTTCCGGGGAAGGCCGGCGAGCGGGCGCGGTTAAACCTTTACCTCGTGTGGGACTATCCAAGAGTCATCTGTGGCGACAGGGCAAGTTTACCCAGCCTATTTCAGCCCCTTCCCCCATCGCCACGCCCTATACACAAATCGTCCGCAAGAATTCTTTTCCACTCACACGCAAATGGAAAATCGAACTAGAGGACCCTTTGATACACCCGCACAAGTTATTCAGTTAGTAAGGCGCCCATACACCCACCAATGGCAGCACGCTCGGTTCTTGGTTCTAGCTAAAAGCACTCTCAGCCTAGGCGGCAAGAATGAGGCAAAACACCATCCCCGATGGCAACTCATCCAAGCCTTTTAGCAGTTTAATTATACACCACAAGTAACCATCATGTCCGAACATTCCATCATCAATCATCAATATGGAATTTACTCAACGGACATAACTAGAATTTGACTAAGCATGGCTAAGCATAGCTAGCATGTATAACAACAATTAAATCTTGGTCTCCGACCAACACATCAATCTATGGTTCATAGGTAGGGATACATGTGATTGGCTCGGGGAAAACATGCATTCATAGGATACTCTAATACTGACCAAAATTGATATTGGAATCGCATGCAATATTATGGTGGATAAAATAAGTTTATAAACAATAGAATTATAGATGCCAAGAAGGTTAGGTTATCTCTTGCCTTGCTGTCGGGGCGTGTAGTACGGCTCGTCGAGGTAGGTAGGGGAACCTCGACTCCGGAATCTATCGATACCCAAAGATAATGCAAAAGAACAAATAAATCACACGAAGACAAATTTCAATGCACAATCACATGATGACATGTCAAGATTATGAAAAGATTTCACATTTAATTTATTTAACAAATTAAATCGAGTTCCAAATAATTAGCGCAATTATTTGGAAACAACCCCATATTTATCTTAGTGACCACATTATTTATAAATCATTACATTATTAGAAAAGTGGCTCAAATATGCATGAAAAAGACATGAATGGGTAGGGTTTGTCCTTCCGATCATTTTGGTACCTTATTTGTAATTTTCTGAGTACCGAAGAATAAATAGCGATTTAAATAATTATTTGAATTTATATTCTTTTAACCAATTAAAGATTAACATCAAAGTAAAAGTTGTTGTCATGAGGTGATATTAGCATGATTAGATAGCATTTGAATCGCTGATCAAATTGGTATATCATTTGCGAGATTTGAACTAAAAGAAGTTAAGTTATGATTTTCACCAGTTACTAAAGCTGGTTCGGAATTTATCCGGATTGGTCCGGAATATTCCGGATGGTCCGGAATAATCCGGCTCAGTCCGAACCAAATCCGAGGTGACCTAAAAAAGTTTCTATTAGGGTTTCGGAATTTTCTCGGAAAGGTCCGGAAATTTCCGGTCGACCCGGAATCTATCCGGAATAATCCGGGTGATTTCGAACGACCCGGATTCTGGGCAACTACGACGGCGGCAGCGGCCGCGCACGGGGCGAGCACGCAAGAGAGGGAGAGGGGAAGCGGGAGTATGTCTAGGGGATGTGCATGCTCACCAGGAGCACGTCGGCGTGGCTCTGGGCGGACGGGGATGACCACGGCGGCCGAATTTTACCGAGGACGAGCACGGCGAGCGGCAGACCGAACTCGAACGGTCGAGCACGATTCGCTCGATTCAGGGCCTCCCGGCAAGGGTGCTTCGGTGGTGGAGGTAGAGGAGGAGCAGGTGAGCGTCGAGGGCGGCCTTGTCTTCGTAGGGGTGCCACGACGGCATGGCGCGCGATGGGAGCAGGTGGGCGTCGAGCGGCATGGCGCCAGTGCGCCCTGTCGCCACTGTGCTTCGTTCGGAATTAGTCCGGAAAGGTCCGGAAAATTCCGGTCGATCCGGAATGGATCCGGAAAATTCCGGGTTATTCCGGACGATCAGCTTTTGGCCGAAACGGCTAGTTTTTATTTGGGCCTCTACATTGGTCCAAAAATTTCAGAAATTTTTGGAGATGCTCACAACAAGTTAAGGAAGCTCCCCATAATTTTAGTTTGAATTTTTGGAAAGGTTTAGCTTGGTTTCAAAATAGGATTTGAATTGAGCCAATTTTGGATCCTCAAATTCATTTCTTTGCTATTTAAGACATTGCCTTTGACAAATATTTATAAAATATATCCTTGAGCTTCCTGGACAAATTGGAGACTCAAGAACAATTGGTTATAGAAAGTAAACTTGGAACTTCCTGAACAATTTGGAAGTTCATTTAGTTTGTTGCCAAGTTGAGCATTGCATTTGGGTTGGAGGTTTTTGGGATTTGGATTTGTTTCCCTTTAAATGCTTTCCAATATTGCTTTATTTTAAATTAGCAATTTAAATGGATGCCATGATGCAATGTTGCAAAGCAAAAAGTGAAAATTTGGCCCATATTTTAGGGTACCAAACTGGGGCTGTTACAGGAAGGTCAAAAAGAAAGGCTCAAATAGCGGAGAAAGTAACCACAAGACAGAAGGAAGTCCCGTAGTTGACACTATATGAGGAGTAGTGATTGCAATGCAACGGATGCACATAGAGCTATAAGTGTATGAAAGCTCTCCAATGGAACTAGTGGGGGTGCATCCAACTTGCTTGCTCATGAAGACCTAGAGCTCACTTGAGGAGGCTTATCCTTGGAATATACAAGTGTTATCACCCGTTTTTGGCAGGTTCCGGATCAAGCTTACTCGGAGGAGATGGCGACTCGGTGGAAACCCAGCAGGAGTCAACCCGGAGTTAACCCGGTTTTGTCAGAAACCGGGTCACGGGTCCAAGCTCACTCGGAAGATGGACGACTCGGAGAGGACCTGGGAAGACGATTCGGCAGATGGTGACCCGGCAGGAGCCAACCCGCCAGGATTTGGCTTAGTCATAACCCGGATCACAGGTTCAAGCGCTTACTCGGAAGGAAAGGTGACTCGAAGAGAACCTGGGATTATGACCCGGCAGAAGTTAACCCAGCATAGCCAGAACCCGGTTTGACAAGACCCGGCGCAGGCTAGAAGCTTCCTGAAAATTCCAGAGCCGCATCGGAGAAGCCAGACTCGAGGAAATTTAATGCTTGCAAAGCCCAAAACGGAAGTCGGTGGTACCAGAAAGAGTTCGGGATCAACCCGGAAGATGACTTTCCAAAAGAGGCCGGAAGATGACGCGTGAAGTTCTGATCCAGCACGAATCCGGCCGGGAGTCTTACCTAGTTTGGAGTTAGAAACCGACCTACGCTATGAATTGTAATCCGTGTAGAAGTACAATTGCTTGTACGGAAAGTCCAGCCGCCTCGCTATATATATGTAGGAGGTGACGGCCGATTAAAGCTAAGCAAACAATCGACAATCAATACCAAACCCTACTTTTTACCCTCAACCCTTGTTTCTGCTTCCGTTGTTCGGCGACTTCGCGTAAGTTTCGACGAATATCGACAATCAAGTTGAGAGCAGTCCAATCCGGCTCAACTCAGCCAATCGTCGCCGACCACCTCCGATGGGGTCCCTCCCGAGGTGCTGGGGCGTCTGGTTCGAAAAGCACCGGATCATTGTCTTGCGTATCGCGCCTTGATTCGGTCTCCCGCGGGGCGAGTTGCGGAGTATCTCCCCCGGCACCGCGGGTACACGAGGACGTGTTCGTGTGACGCGTTTTAATCGCAACACACTTTTTGGCGACTCCGCTGGGGAAAATTTCTAAACCTAAATCGGGCAGCAATGACCGGTTCTAAGGCCACAGATCTATCCGGCATCACCACTGACAACATCATCAAGCCCACTCTCAAGGATTTGTCAGAGGTACAAAGCCAAGGTCTGGATGAGTGGAAAAAGAAGCGAAGCGAGGAGTTCGAGGCACTGTGACTCAAGCGGGAACAGGAAGACGAAGAGTTGTACTTGGCTAGCTTCAAGTTAGATCGGCAAGGTGTAACCATGCCGATCAAGGAACCGGCATATACACATCTGAACATCAACACCGACATACCCGCTGTAAGTAACAGTATCTTTTCTCCTGAGCAAATAGCCGAGATCCAGTTTCATGTTTCACAAGGTACGAATACTGTTTATAATGATGTACTGGAACACGAAAAGGCTAAGAAAAACATCATCCAAGCCCAAACATCGAACACTCAACCGATGAGCCCGAACAGGGAAAACCGGATCGCCAGTACATTACCTTGTCCGACTCCGATCCGAAGTTCACCCTACCCGGCAGGTCATATGGGACCAGCGGTGCAACTTCTGGGTCGTGAGTCAATGCCGAATCTAAATTCGGTTCCTTGGACGCAATCCGGTCCTGTGACCAATTATGCTCCTTGTCCAAATCAATCGGCCAATATGGATGATTTAGTGGTAGAGTTCAATAGGAAATTGGACCAGATAGCATACGACAAGCTCGGGGTTAGGCTGAGACCTAGGACCTACACTAAACCCTATCCCGAGTATTTTGATCTACAACCTTACCCACCTAGCTATAGAGTTCCCGAGTTTTCTAAGTTTAATTGGGTGGATAACAAATCGACATGGGAGCATATTAGTCAATATCTAGCTCAATTAGGCGAAGCTAATCATGATCATATCAAAGTACGCCTGTTCTCTTTGTCGTTAACCGGGGTTGCATTTTCTTGGTTTTCAGCTTTAGCTCCTAATTCTATACACACTTGGTTTCACCTAGAGCAAAAGTTTCATGAGCACTTCTATGCCGGAGAAACCGAGTTAAAGTTGTCCCATCTTACATCGGTTAGGCAGAAGCATGATGAATCGGTATCCGATTATATCAAGAGGTTCAGAAACACCAAAAATCGATGTTATAGCTTGGTGATAACTGAGAGAGATATGGCCGACTTAGTTTTTAACGGGTTAAGGACGTATCTGAGAGAGAAGCTAGAAGGACACGAGTTTTCCTCTGTCGGTCAGGTTCAGGAGAAAGATCTAGCTCATGAAAGCCGAGTCAACGAGTCCAAAGACTCGCATCGGATGAACAGGGGTCGGCTTAACGCTGTCGAGTATGATGTCGACTCCGGTGATGAAACCGATGTCTACGCAGCCGAGTTTGTTTGGCCGAGTAAGGCCAAACCCTTTATGTGTGATGATCTAAAGCCGGTTCGCAAAAACCGGGATGATGAGGTAAAGTGTAGCTTTGACGTAGGCAAATGTGATAAAATATTTGATGCCTTGTTAAAGGACAAAGTGATCCGAGTCAACCATGTTATCCCGTCACCTGATGAATTAAGGCGACGTGCTTATTGTAAGTATCACAACTCTTTCTCTCATGCCACTAATGATTGCAATGTCTTTCGTCGACAGATTCAATCGGCCCTCAATGACGGACGATTAAGCTTTGCCGGCATGGCCATTGACACACAGCCGTTCCCAATGAACATGCTAGATCTCGAGGGAAAGAAAGTTCTTCTTCGGCCAGAAGCGGCCGAAGGCGCTAACAAATCTAACGTGGTTATTGGTGAGCCCAGGAAAGAAGCCGGTGTCAAGGAAGCAAGGAGAGAGATCACGTTGACCCGGCAACCCGATGGAAAGGAAGTTATCAGGATCACCGTCAAGAACTCCACACTCGGGGGGCAGCAACCACAAACAAGAGAATCCGGAAACCGGAATCCGGAACTCGGGGGGCAACCTCGGTTCATGAAGCCCAAAAACCCAGAAGTCGGCAAATGGAAGACGAATCAAGTTGAGTACAAGCCAAAGAAAATCAAGCCGACATTCGATATGTTGCTGAACAAGTATGTGCGCCAGGCCGGGTCAAAGGTAACCTCGCAATATGGGAAGCGACCGAGGTCACCATCTACCGAGAGAAGCTACCAGTTGTCGGAGAATATCCCCAGGAACTAGGGGTGTCTCCAAGGTATCGTGTAAGGGGCTGAACACGGAGTCAAACAATCCACAACATGCTCCGGCGACGGTGCTCGTCAGGCTCGCTGCGGACGACACTGCAGAGATTGACACAAGGACTTACCCAGGTTCAGGGCCCTCTTGTGGAGGTAAAACCCCTACGTCCTGCTCTGGTGTATTGCACTGCTTGGAGAGTTACAGTACAAGGAGAGCTTGTCGAGCTCGAGGTGTCTAACAATGGCTACTTGCTAGGCTTCAGATCTAGGGTTAGAGTCCAACCGAAGATCGAACCAGGAAGCCAACCCTTTGCTTGGGCGTGCTCCTCCTCCTTTTATAGGCGTCCTGGACCTCTTCCGCCCAAACATTTGGGCGGGAAGGGTTACCACATGGCGACGAAGGAGGAGGCGCGGTGCACCATAAAGGTGATGTCCACCATAAAGGTAAAGCTCGTGGACGCGGTCCACGGCAGGGGAACGGCGTCACCAAAGCTGAAAAGGGGCATCGACCAGCTGGACGGTGGGCTGGCGCTTGCCGAGGTGGGAGGTGACCCACGGTGACGTCGTCCTTGGAGCGTAGCTGCAGACTGTTCCCTTGTCACCAAAGAGGCAATATTCGTTGTCCGCTTTTCTTGGCTCCACTTTGTTGACTGCTTTATACATGGAAACGGCAACTGCGGCGTCGTCGTCATCGCGCGTATGCACGCGCGTCACTCTGCACAGGGCGCAGAGCCCATGTGCGCTCTGCCGCGGGGGCAGAGGTGGCTTCACGAGGAAGGCGCTTCTCGAGGCGGAAAAGCCTCGCCGAGCCCTTCAGCTTGGTCCTTAGCAGAATTGCGGGCGGCGTCGGAGACGCCTTGTCGAGGAGCGATCTCTCGCCAAGGGAGAGAACCCTTGGCAAGGAGAAAACCCTTCGCGAGGGGAGAAATCCTCGCGAAGCTCGCCAGGCTTGGAGAGCCTGGTCCTTAGTGAAAACCATCCGAAGGATCTTGTGGGCCCTGGCAGGCCGGCCCGTGGTACCCTGGTTTCCACTGTGCCGACAGTAGCCCCCGGGCCCGCGACGGGCACACCGAGGCCCATGACGAAGGCGAAGCGTCGAGGGGCCAAAGATGCCTGACAGGGCCGCGACACGTGGCACGCAGCGGTTGCGCCCGCGGCCACGACCTCCTCGGCTCCAACGGGCGACGTGGCGGGGCCCGCCACGACTCGGGGGCCGGTCAATAAAGCCTGGGCGCGCAGGCGGCGCCCGTCACTTCTCCCATAACTCCTGCGCAAACTTCTCCCCACGCCTCCAATCTCTCCAGAGCGCTCCAACTCCAGAGTCTTCGTCTCCTTCTTCGAGCCTTTCTTCCGGCGGCCATGGCTCCCAAGAGGGCAACCGACAGCCAGAAGGGCAAGGCCGCGATGCAGACCGGCACGTCTGCGGCGGCGGTGCAGGCGGGTACGTCCGCGGCGATGGCGCGCGCCGCTGCTTTCGAGAGAGCACTGCCGCGGACGCGCGTCACCACGGCGACGATAGCGACGGTGCGCCACCTGGCGGCGGCGAAAACCAACGAGCACGGCGCCACCGAAATGAGGCCGGCCGGCAGCAGGCTCACCGAGACGTTCTACCCCATCTTCCTCCATACTCTCTACGCCGGCCTGGTGCCACCCTTCTCCGATTTCCTCCTGGCGATCTTGGAGGTGTACCAGATCCAACTGCTCCATCTTCATCCCAATTCCATCCTCATCCTTGCCATCTTCGCCCACTTCTGCGAGGCCTACGTCGGCATCCGCCCCTCGGTGGCGCTCTTCCGCAACTTCTATTCTCTGCGGAACTCCGCCCAGGGCGAACGGCTGGGGTGCGTCTCCTTCCGCATCGCCGACGCCCGAAGCGACAACTACATCCCCATCGCCTGGTGCGGCGAGGACGCCATCACCAAGGTGACGAAGAAAGTGGACAAGTTCCGCGAGAAGTGGCTCTTCGTCGACGCCAAGGCCACTCACCCTCTCCTGGAGGTGCCCGAGGGGCCGCCGAGGAAGTGGGCGCGCTGGGCGAGTGCGGACTTCAGGGGCTCGAGGCTTGACGCGGTGTACGAGTATATCCGGCTCACCCGCGAGGCAGGGGTCACCGGTCAGATGGTGGCAAAGGACTTCACCAGGCGCCGCATTGCCCCCCTCCAACAGCACGCCGAGCCGGTATGGCGATACGACGGCAAGGATGACGCAATGCGGCTGAGCAAGGACGGCTTCGAGCCTGACGTGCTTCGCCAGATCATGGGCGTTCTCTTCACGACGTCGGAGATCCCGTCCGCCAAGAAGGAGGCGGCCAAGCCGCTCATTGTCTTCGCCGAGGAGAGCATCGAGGAGCAGCGCGCGCGCATGCCCGCATTCGACGAGTGGGGAATTGTGCCCGCGGGGCACCGCGGGCCTCGCCCTAACCCGTGGGCGGCGGAGCCGGAGTACATGGATGAGCCTCCGGAGACCGAGGCTGAGGGGTCCGCCGAGGAGGAGGCCTCGAGAAGCGAGGACCCCCTTGGCGAGGACGAGGCTTCGAAGGGCGCTGACCCCGCTGATGAGGGTATCGGCTCCTCCAGGAGCGCCCACGCCGAGGTGGACCTTCAGGTGCTCTCCTCCGGCGACGAGGAGGATGCCTTTCGCGTCGTCCGCTCCCAGCGCGCCGAAGAGGAGGAGGAGACGAGCGGCGGCGGAAGAGGGCGTTGCGAACCCCGCTCCAAGGCCATCCACGACAGGAGGGCCGCGACCGCGAGAGACATCCCTCGCGCGGAGACAGGAGCGGCCCGGGAGGGGGCCGGAGCAAGCCACACCCAGCCACCCAAGGCGAAGAAGAGGGTGTGGGTGATGGCTGGCGAGTAAGTCTTTGATTTTTCTTTCTCTTTCAATATTTTGCTTTGAGAATTCCCCCTTTGAAGGATCTTCAACTTGGCTTCCTTTCAGGCAGCCTGCGGAGCCAAAGAGGCGGCGGCTCGGCCAGGCTGGAGAGACCGTCAGCGTCGTCGTGAAGACGCCTGCGGCTGGCGAGCCGCAGCAGGCAGTTGTTCCTCCCGTGGTCGGGCACCACGCGGAGGCGGTGGTGGCCGAGGAGGCCATGCTGTCGCCAACGCGGGCGCGACTTCTCCTGCGGCAGAGCACCGCGTGGAGGAGGAGACCGTAGAGGCGGCGCCGTCGCCAACCGGGGCGGCATCTCCTCCAGCGACGGAGCACCGCGCAGGGGAGGCGAGGGCGGAGGCGACGCCGCCATCGCCAACCAGGGCGGCAACCCCTCCCGTCCAGCAGGAGAGGGTGGATGAGGACATTGTCGTGGAGCAGCCTCCAGAGGAGGAGGCCTCCTCGAGAAGGGCTGACGCGTCCGAGACCGCGGCAGATGCGGTCGTTGCAGAGGGGGCTGGAGGCGCCCCTGAGGAGCAGGAGGCGGTGGTGCCGCCGGAGCCCACTGGCGCTGAGGCTGAGCGCGAGAGGGCGCTCAGCCCCCGGAGGGCAACCGAAATGAGCGCCGAAGGAGGCGCCCCTACAAGCCCCCGGATCGCACCAGAGGCGCTCGTGGGTCCGAGGCAGGAC
Source organism: Puccinellia tenuiflora (assembly GCA_012064385.1). Taxonomy (NCBI): domain Eukaryota; kingdom Viridiplantae; phylum Streptophyta; class Magnoliopsida; order Poales; family Poaceae; genus Puccinellia; species Puccinellia tenuiflora. The sequence goes on along the minus strand of QRDG01002198.1, from coordinate 515,722 downwards.
CCGGGCGCCTCGACGAGGATCGAGGACTCTGCGCCCAGCAGCAGCGCGGGAGTCTCCTTGGCGCTGCAAGCGCCGCAGCGTCAAGCAACCCATCGCCGGATCATCCTCAACCGGGCGCGGCGGGCGCTCGACGGGCTGGAGGAGCAGCTCGCCAAGGAGGAAGACGCCCTGGCGGAGGAAAAGGCAAGGCTCAGCGAGGCCTGGGCCCTCCTCCACGAGAGGGTGGAGGTGTGCCGCCGGTGGGATGCGGCGGCCCAGGCGGAACGCCAAGAGGCCCTCCGCTTCGCCAAGGAGACCCGCGATAGCGTCAAGCGGGAGGCGCAGGAGGTGATGGAGGAGCTCGACGCCGCCAGAGAAGCGCTCGAGGTGGAAACCACCTCCAAGCATGACGAGCTGGCGGCCGCGAAGCAGAAGTTCGCCGCCGACTCCGAGGCCGCCAAGGCCAGCCTGAAGGAGCTCCGCGAGCAGCTGGATGCCCGCGAGGGGCAGCTGGCGCCTCGTGAGGCCGAGCTGAAGTAGCGTGAGGAAGAGCTCGCTCTCCAGGAGAAGGAGCTGCATCAGCGCGAGGAGCAAGTCCAGCTGCTCGTGAAGGACCAGGCCACCCGCGAGGGGCAGCTGGAGGAGCGTGAGGGTCGGGTGGCCACCGACGAGGCCAACCTCACGGCGGAGCGGAAGAAACTCCAAGAAGAGGCTGACCTCAAGGTCAAGCTCGTCCGCGAGGGCCTCGCCAAAGAGTATGACGAGAAGGTCGCGAAACACGAGGACCGCCTCAAGACCAAGCGCAAGGAGCTCGAGAAGCGCATCAAGGAGCTTGAGCAGGAGGAGAAGCGGTTGACCTCTTGTCTCGAGGTCTCTCGGGAGGCCCAGGCTCGCGCTGAGGGGAACGCCTTCGCCCTGGAGAGAGACCTGAACGAGCTCCGGTAGCAGGTGGGGCCTGCCGTGGCTCTGGCGGAGCAAGCACGGGACCAGCGCCAGGTTGACCGGTTCATGACGCGCCAGCGCCAGAGCATTCTCCAGAGCTTGGTGAGCCGCGTGCGCTCGGTCGGGAGAGATCTGAGGATCGATGTCCCCTCCTTCTCCGCAGCGACCGACGACGAAACCTCGTATTCGCACTTCTTCGAGCAATTCCTCGGAAAGCTTGAAGGGGTCGCGAAGAGCTTTGACAAGCGTGTCGTGGAGGAGAGTCGCGACCTTCTTGTCGTCGCCGTCACCAACGTCTTCAGCAACCTCGTGAGGCTCCAGCCCTCGCTTGATCTCGAGGACGTGATGGCACCGCCGCGCGCCATCAGCGACAAGGCGCGGGAGACCGCCACGCAGGCCGCCGACGCGTTCGCCAAGAAATTTGACCAAGTGGTGATCGAAGGCGACGACGAGGATGCCCTGGAAGAGGCGGAAACCGCCGTGGACCAGGCAGGCACCTCTGGAGGCGCGATGGCTTGAGCTCCTTGCCTGTAGCTGGACGTGCAGAAGGCACATTTATTTTAGTCATTTTGATTGTAAACTTTGTAAGAACTTGTCAAGTTATATTGGAGTGTGCTTGTGAATGTCCCTCGAGAAGCCTTTGTCTTTCCTCCTCATGTCTTTTTCGCTCTACGTCTTAGGACCCTCTCTTAGCGCTACACCACCGCCGCTTCGGTATGTGCGAGTCAGTGCTCCACAAGTCCGGGGGGTGCGTGAGGCCTCAAGAAGTAAGAGCTCCGCGAAGCGCGATGCTTGGGGCTCCCCTTTGACGTGCAAGCAGCCCATGAGGCGTGGGAGAGAGAAAAGAGACTCGAGGGGCAAAAACCAGCAAGAGGAAATTTCGACCAAGTCTTTGTACTTAGCTTAGCGAGGCATTCTGCCTTGGAGAGGGTGTTGGTTCCCTGGCGAGATGTTTTCGCTTTGTCGTTGCCTGAGGCTTGGAGAGCCTGTTTTCCTGCACTTGGAGAGATAGGCATACCCACAAGCAATAGATAGCTAAAAAATCTTATGGTGCTCGTAGGTTCCTTCATGTGTGTCTCGCGAGGAGAAACAGGCACCAAGGTTTTGGTGATCCTTGGTGAGTTGACGTGCGCGGGAGCTGACCCATGAGTTCAGAGCTCCTTGGGAGTTGACATGCATGAGAGCTGACCCGCAAGTTCAGAGCTCGGATCCCTTGGGTTTTAGGTGCTGCCGGGATGCTCCCGTGGCATGGCACCCTGCTAGCCCCCGCTCGTGAGATACACAGGAGGGATCATACGAGCGAGAATAAACAGTAATAACAGCTTTGCCGAAGCCGCAAAACATGCTGGCGCGATGCGCAAAGGTTCAGAATGACCTGAAATAGGTGTTCATTACACTGGCGTGGCCAGGAGTTTTTCTTCTTTGGTGATGAAGTTTTGCTTCTCTGGGGGCGCGCTTCCCTACTTAGGAGGCAAGTTGGCGCCGACGGTGGACGCAAGCCCCCGAGCCGCTTGCCTCCAGAGACACTTGCTTTGTCGTGGCCTTCTCCTGGGAGAACAGCTGCTTCTTCTTTGCGGGGGGCCTCGGGAGGGGTTCCTCGTCCTCGTCAGCGGGTGACGCCACCGCGGCAGCCTTGTAGGCCGCTTGCACAGCGTACAGGGCGTCCGAGACCATGTCGCGGATGACAATGGTGCCACCCGAGCCAGGGAGCTTGACGAGGTTGTAGGCGTGGTGGGTCACCACCATGAATTTGGCGAGGGCGAGGGTAACCGAGTATGGCGTTGTAGGGCAGGCCGATGTGCGCGACGTCGAAGTCGATCAGCTCGGTGCGGTAGTTGGCCTGGGTGCCGAAAGTGACGGCGAGCCTCACCTGCCCCAAAGGGGTGGTGAGACCCTCTGTCACTCCCGAGAAGGGCCTGGTGGGCATGAGCCGCTCGTAGGGCACCTGCAGCTTCTCGAATGTCTCGACGGAGATGACGTTGAGGCCGGCACCCCCATCAATGAGCGTCTTAGAGACGGCGATGTTGTTGATGGTGGGGGTGCAGACCAACGGGATGGTGCCAACGGTTGAAGTAGACTTGGGGTGGTCGCCGGAGTCGAATGTAATGGGGCACTGAGACCAATCGAGGGGCCGAGAGGCCTCGACTCCAGGGAGGGCTGCTGCGACCTCGCGAGCGAGTTGCTTGAGGTGGCGGTTGGAGCGAGGGGCCTGAGCCCCGCCAAGGATGCAAGCGGCCCCACGAGGCACTTGGTAGCCCTCGTCAGCCTCGGCAGGCAGGTTGTCGTTCGCGGGCTGAGCGGCGTTGGCCTGGGGGTTCTGCTGGTAGTTGTCGTTGTAGTTGTTGTTCCAGCGTCGCCCCCGCGGCCGTTGCGGCCTCCGCCGCGGCCTCCTTGTCCTCCGTTTGCCTCGCGAGCCTCGCGAGCCTCGCGAAGCCTCGCGAAGCCTCTTGATGTCGAAGCAGTCCTCGGTGGCGTGAGAATGCCTGTTGTGGTAGATGCAAAAGGGACGATCATCCTTCTTCTCAGGTCCTGCGGCTGGAGTGGCAGCTTGGCGAGACTGCTTGGCGTCAGGCTCTGCCACGAGGACCGCAGTAGGTCTTGCGCTTCTCAGAGGATTTCTTCTTCTTGGACCCCTCGGTGGGGTCCCCTAGCTCGTTCTTGACGAACAAGCGGCCCTCTTCAGCCTTGGCGCACTTGTCCGCCAAGTCAAAAAGCTTGACGACGGTGGTGATGTTGTCGTGGATGCCGAGCTTCTCGAGCATCCACACGTCTGTGACCCCAGCCTGGAAGGCCGAAATGACCTGTGCGTCGGTGGCGTTGGGGATCTTGTTGCGCACTTGGCTGAAGCACTGGATGTACTTGCGGAGGGTCTCGCCGGGCTTCTGACGCACGGCGCGGAGGTCGTTGTAGGTGAGGCCGCGCTCGTACGTGCCCTTGAAGTTGGCGATGAAGCACCGGCAGAGCTCCTCCCAAGTGTTGATGGACTCGGCGGGGAGGTTGGTGAGCCATGAGGACGCGGAGTCCTTGAGGGCCATGGGGAACCAGTTCGCCATGACCTTGTCGTCGCCCCCGGCGGCCTGGATGGCCAGAGAGTAGAGCTGCAGGAACTCTAGGGGGTTGTTCTTGCCGTCGTAGCGCGGAGGGAGGTCCGGCCTGAACTTGACCGGCCAGATGACGCGACGGAGGCTGCGAGTGAACGCGGCCGTCGTGCCGTAGGTGACCGTGCCGTTGGCGAGGGTGGCGCGGAGGTGGCGCCCGGCGGTGGCGACGTCCTGGACGGCGCGGTTGCGGCGCTCTTGCCCGCGCTCGATGCTCACGCGTGCATCCTCAGGGGCTCGCTGCACGATTTGGCAGTCATGCGGCGACGACGCGTGCGATGCAGCGCGGCCGTCGCGAGGAGGAGCCCCCGCTGGAGCAGGTTGCGGTGCGACCGGTGGAGCTGGAGCGGGTGCGGGATGGAGAGGAGGCGCGGGAGGTGCGCCGTGCGCCACGTCCCCCACGAGTGCAGAAGGAACCAAGGAACGAGACGGCGCGGGTGCCGCGGCGCGAGCGGGTTCCGCGGCGCGAGCGGCGCCGATGAGCTCGGCAACGCGGTTGAGCCAGGCCTCCTGAGCCGCCGGCGTGGGGCGGTACTGCAACAGCTCCTGCGCCATGAGGAGCGCAGTCGCCGGGCTGGGCGCAGGGCGGCCCAGCGAGGAGGCAGCACGGTCCCGCGACGGAGGCAGGGAGGAGGCCTCCTCTTCGCCGAGGTCGTCCTCAGCGCGGTCGACGTCGTCGTCGTCCGGGTGCTCGACGCGGGGCTCGGGGTCGACACGACGCTCCGGAACAGAGCTCCCACGCGGGCGGCCGCGCGGGCGGCCTGCGGGAGCGGTGGCGGCGCTGGCCGTCCGGCGAGCGAGACGTTCGGCACGAGAACCGGCCATGGCTGTGTCGAGGATGAAGAAGCGCCTCAGCCCCCTACCTGGCGCGCCAGATGTCGGAGAATATCCCCAGGAACTAGGGGTGTCTCCAAGGTATCGTGTAAGGGGCTGAACACGGAGTCAAACAATCCACAACGTGCTCCGGCGACGGTGCTCGTCAGGCTCGCTGCGGACGACACTGCAGAGATTGACACAAGGTCTTACCCAGGTTCAGGGCCCTCTTGTGGAGGTAAAACCCCTACGTCCTGCTCTGGTGTATTGCACTGCTTGGAGAGTTACAGTACAAGGAGAGCTTGTCGAGCTCGAGGTGGCTAACAATGGCTACTTGCTAGTCTTCAGATCTAGGGTTAGGTTTGCTAGAGCTGCACCAACCGAAGATCGAACCAGGAAGCCAACCCTTTGCTTGGGCGTGCTCCTCCTCCTTTTATAGGCGTGCTGGACCTCTTCCGCCCAAACATTTGGGCGGGAAGGGTTACCACATGGCGACGAAGGAGGAGGCGCGGTGCACCATAAAGGTGATGTCCACCATAAAGGTAAAGCTCATGGACGCGGTCCACGGCAGGGGAACGGCGTCACCAAAGCTGAAAAGGGGCACCGACCAGCTGGACGGTGGGCTGGCGCTTGCCGAGGTGGGAGGTGACCCACGGTGACGTCGTCCTTGGAGCGTAGCTGGAGACTGTTCCCTTGTCACCAAAGAGGCAATATTCGTTGTCCGCTTTTCTTGGCTCCGCTTTGTTGACTGCTTTATACATGGAAACGGCAACTGCGGCGTCGTCGTCATCGCGCGTAGGCACGCGCGTCACTCTGCACAGGGCGCAGAGCCCATGTGCGCTCTGCCGCGGGGGCAGAGGTGGCTTCACAAGGAAGGCGCTTCGCGAGGCGGAAAAGCCTCGCCGAGCCCTTCAGCTTGGTCCTTAGCAGAATTGCGGGCGGCGTCGGAGACGCCTTGTCGAGGAGCGATCCCTCGCCAAGGGAGAGAACCCTTGGCGAGGAGAAAACCCTTCGCGAGGGGAGAAATCCTCGCGAAGCTCGCCAGGCTTGGAGAGCCTGGTCCTTAGTGAAAACCATCCGAAGGATCTTGTGGGCCCTGGCAGGCCGGCCCGTAGTACCCTGGTTTCCACTGTGCCGACACCAGTATCAAGAATCGGCTGGAGAATTCAAGCGTCAAGTAACCCGGCAAACTGTGCAAAGCCGACACGTGTATCCCGGTGAATCCTCTTATTGGCGAGTCAAGGAGCAGGGAGCCAAGGCGGCCGACATGGAGAGGAGGTTGATCCCGAACAACTCATTGGTCATTGGGACGCACGTGCTGAAACTGAAGGACCCGGTTACAGAACCAGCAGCTGATAAGCCGATACTTGCTATCGTGCCTAAAGTGGCATCCAGTGACCATGAAGCCGGATCCAGCCGAACCGAGGTAGCTAAACCCCGGGATCCAAAATACACTAAGCCAAAGTGGTGTCCGCCAGGTATAACGAAGACACAGAAGCGGAAACTGCAAAGGGCAAGGAACCGGGAAAAGGCAGAGAAGGAGGCCGAGCAAGCCAGAGACGCTAAATTCAACGATGAAAGGCCAATGGTGCCAACTCAAGTATGGGTACCAAAGCCGAATCCTCCGCCAGTTCCATTGCTAACTGCACCAAGTCTTGCTGTGAACAACGAAACAGGGCCGGTTGCAGTATCGGCCATTACTTACTCATAATGGGCGGATGAAGTGGAAGCAGTAGACTCGGAAGCAAAGGATAAGCCGACATCAGATGAGTCAGATACCGAGTTACCCAATGTAGACTCAGCAGATGATTCGATGGGCGAAGAGCCAGCAGGAGACTCGGAGTTGGTGATGGATGACCCGGAAAATCAACCAGATGAAGAGCTATTAGACTACGAAGCACGTCAACTCGGTTAGGTATGGACATTAACATGGTATATTATTTGCCTGCTGAATTTCGTGCTGTAGAAGAAGAAGTCGAGGTAGCGCAGATCAACTTCGGACCCAAGAATGTTGTCTTCGAGAAACCCAAGGAACCGGTTAAGCACCTAAAACCTTTGTACGTCAGAGGACATATCAACGGGAAGCCGGTTACCCGGATGATGGTTGATGGAGGTGCTGTGGTGAATCTAATGCCGTATTCTGTCTTTAAGAAATTACAATTGGATGATGATGATCTTATGAAGATGAACATGGTATTGAACGGGTTCGAAGGAGGAGAAGGAGTAGAAGCCAAAGGAGTCATTAGTCTGGAGCTTACAGTGGGAAGAAAGACTTTGGCTACTGCGTTCTTCGTTGCCGAGGTGCAAGGAAACTACAACGTGTTACTCGGACGAGATTGGCTCCACGCGAATCAGTGTGTGCCATCTACCATGCACCAACAACTCGTACAATGGATCGACAATGCGATTGAAGTTGTTCATGCTGATAACTCGGCATGTATTGCCTTAGCCGAGTCCATTGTTGATTGGCAACACTCCAATGTCGCATGTCTGTCGAGACGTGACTTATCCGGGTTCGATTTCCTGAGTGCTACCAGGGACGGATTTGTGCCAGTATCCTTAAAGCCGGTTGGAAGGAATCGGCTACAGCTCAAGTAAATGGATCCCAACAACAATGAGTGGCTGCAGAAACGTCTGGACAAGTATCGGGCTGAAAGGAACGATATGTGTGAAGCGATTGAAGAACCAGATGACATGGACAAGTTGGGACAAGGTTTTACGTCGGCCGACCCGCTCGAAGAAGTGGATATCGGGGATGACACTATTCCCAGGCCGACATTCGTAAGCCGGAATTTAGAAGCCGATTATAAATCCAAGTTAATCGCGCTAGTCAAGGAGTATGTGGACTGCTTTGCTTGGGAGTACCACGAAATGCCCGGGTTAAGCCGAGAGCTCGTCGAGCATCGGTTACCGATAAAGGCCAGTTTCAGACCATATAAACAACCGGCTCACAAATTCAACCCGACGATATATGATCGGATCAAGTAGGAGATAGGCCGGCTTCTAAAAGCAAATTTTATTCGGCCTTGCAAGTATGCTGAGTGGATTTCCAACATTGTGCCGGTCGATAAGAAAGGATCCGGAAAGATCAGGGCCTGCATAGATTTCCAAGACTTAAACCGAGCTACGCACAAAGACGAATATCCCATGCCAATAGCCGACATGCTTATCAATGACGCCTCGGGACACTGATTCATCAGCTTTCTGGATGGGAACGCGAGATATAATCAAATATTCATGGCCGAAGAAGACTCGGACAAGACAGCGTTTCGCTGCCCCGGGTTTCTTGGCTTATTCGAGTGGACAGTAATGACCTTTGGATTAAAGAATGCCGGAGCCACATATCAGAGAGCGATGAACTTGATATTTCACGATCTTCTTGGAGTCATACTGGAAGTATACATTGACGACGTGGTTGTTAAATCGGACGGCGAGTCAAATCATTTGGCCGATTTACGACTCGCGTTTGAAAGGATGAGGAGGTACGGACTCAAGATGAATCCATTAAAGTGTGCTTTTGGTGTGTCGGCTGGAAAGTTTCTCGGTTTTATCATACATGAATCCGGCATAGAGATCGACCCGGCAAAGATTGAAGCCATCCGGAAAGTGCAGGCGCCGAGTTGTAAAAAGGATATGCAGAAATTCCTAGGCAAGGTAAATTATTTGAGAAGATTTATTACTAACTTATCTGGAAAAATTGATGCGTTCACACAGATCCTTCGGCTCAAGAATGATGACGAGTTCACCTGGGGGGCAAAATAGCAAGAGGCATTTGACCGAATAAAGGCTTGTTTGTCTAAACCTCCGGTTTTGAGGAAACCGAGTCATGGTCTACCGTTCCGACTCTACATCGCTGCCGAGGAAAAGGTGATTGGAGCAGCTCTGACTCAAGAGGCCGAAGGACAGGAGTACGTCATCACATACTTAAGCCGGCGGCTGCTGGATGCCGAGTCAAGGTACAGCTTTGTGGAGAGGTTATGCTTGTCTCTTTGTTTTGCCTGCACCAAATTGCGCCATTATCTTTTATCTAGTGAGTGCAAAAATTTTAGTCAAACCGATGTCATTAAACACATGATACATAGGCCGATTCTTAGTGGATGAATCGGCAAGTGGGCATATGGATTGATCGAGTATGATTTGGCTTATGAACCTCTCAAATCTGTAAAAGGCCAGGTCATAGCCGATTTCATTGTTGAACATCGGATTGATCTAGAGCAAGAAGCCGACATACATGTTATGTCGGCTGTACCGTGGAAACTTTATTTTGACGGCTCAGTTTGTAGTAGCGGACAGGGGGTCGGCATTGTGTATATCTCACCCCACGGTACTATCTTTGAAGCCTCTTGTCGTCTTGATTATTTTTGCACTAACAATGAAGCCGAATACGAAGCTCTTCTTTTCGGATTGCAAATTTTGAAGGATGCAGGGGTAACTCATGTCGAGGCATACGACGATTCATCGCTTATCGTCCAACAAGTGGCCAAGATCTTCCAATGCAATAGTGGATCACTCAACACATACCTCGACAGGTGCCTGGATATCATATCAACTTTGGATTATTTTTTTATATATCATGTTTCTAGGCAGGACAACTGGCTCGCCAACGAGTTGGCACAACAGGCATCAGACTATCATGCCAGTAGAGGAATATTCTTCACAGTAGAAAAGCCGATGCTAGTTGTTGTCAATGACTCGGAAGCTGGAGGAAGAACCGGGTCATCTAACCCGGATGATGGAGGGAAAGCCGAGTTATCTTATTCGGTTCCGGAAGAATCTAGTGGAACCCGGTTAGCTGATTGGAGAATACCCATTGTTGATTATCTGAAGAATCCGAGTCAGAGAGCAGAAAGGGCTATTCGGCGGCTTGCTTTCAAATATACTTTGATAGATGATGAGCTATATCGCCGAACAGTTGATGGTCTTCTTCTTAAATGCTTGGATGAAGATCAATCTCGGGTTGCCATGGGAGAGGTTCATGATGGTCTATGCGGGACACATCAGTCGGCTCACAAGATGAAGTGGATGCTCAGACGAGCCGGATTCTATTGGCCGACGATGATCAATGACTGCTTCCGATACTACAAGGGATGCGAAGCGTGCCAGAGATTCGGAGATATTCAGTTAGTACCGGCTTCACTTCTTAACCCGGTAATAAAGCCGTGGCCTTTTCGAGGATGGGCATTGGATTTCATTGGCATGATTAACCCGGCTTCATCCAAAGGGCATCGGTTTGTGTTGGTCGCTACTGATTATTTCACCAAGTGGTCCGAAGCAGTACCCCTCCGGAATATGACCCACAAAGAGGTAATTCAATTTATTACGGAGCATATTATTCACAGATTCGGTATTCCGCAGACTCTCACTACGGATCAAGGTACTTCCTTCATGGCCAAGGAGGTGAAACAGTTTGCTGAATCACTCGGGATCAAGATGCTCAGTTCATCCCCGTATTACGCTCAAGCCAATGGACAAGCTGAGTCAAGCAACAAAATTCTGATCAAATTGATTAAGAAGAAAGTACAGGACTACCCAAGTAGGTGGCATGAAGTACTGTCCGAGGCGTTGTGGGCTCACCGGATCTCAAAGCATGGTGCGACCAAGGTAGCTCCTTTCGAGTTAGTTTATGGACAAGAAGCTGTTTTGCCGATAGAAGTAAATCTGGCTGCTTTGAGGTTCGCTAAGCAAAACGATTTGTCAGCTGAGGATTATCACAATCTGATGATGGACAATATCGACGAGCTAGCCGACAAACGTATCAAGGATCTGAAGGATATTGAGAAGCAGAAGTTGCGGGTAGCAAGAGCTTACAACAAGAGAGTCCGGATCAAGAATTTTCAAATTGGTGACTTGGTCTGGAAAGTCATATTGCCAATCGGTTCAAAAAGCCGAAGATTCGGCAAATGGTCACCGAGCTGGGAAGGGCCGTTCCGAGTCATAAGGATTGTACCCGAAAACTCATATCTGGTGGAGACATTGGAGGGTAACATATTGCCTCGAGCTATCAATGGGAAGTATTTGAAGAAATTCCATCCGAGTGTGTGGCAAACTGCATAAGCCGCACATATGGCCGATGAGCTTAGGCATCGCCCTTAGTCAAATCTTCTATGTCGGATATTTTCTAGTACGCAAGCTTTACTAGAAAACAGGGGGCATGTGTTATCACCCGTTTTTGGCAGGTTCCGGATCAAGCTTACTCAGAGGAGATGGCGACTCGGTGGAAACCCAGCAGGAGTCAACCCGGAGTTAACCCGGTTTTGTCAGAAACCGGGTCACAGGTTCAAGCTCACTCGGAAGATGGACGACTCGGAGAGGACCTGGGAAGACGACCCGGCAGGTGGTGACCCGGCAGGAGCCAACCCGCCAGGATTTGGCTTAGTCATAACCCGGATCACAGGTTCAAGCGCTTACTCGGAAGGAAAGGTGACTCGAAGAGAACCTGGGATTATGACCCGGCAGAAGTTAACCCGGCATAGCCAGAACCCGGTTTGACAAGACCCGGCGCAGGCTAGAAGCTTCCTGAAAATTCCAGAGCCGCATCGGAGAAGCCAGACTCGAGGAAATTTAATGCTTGCAAAGCCCAAAACGGAAGTCGGTGGTACCAGAAAGAGTTCGGGATCAACCCGGAAGATGACTTTCCAAAAGAGGCCGGAAGATGACGCGTGAAGTTCTGATCCAGCACGAATCCGGCCGGGAGTCTTACCTAGTTTGGAGTTAGAAACCGACCTACGCTATGAATTGTAATCCATGTAAAAGTACAATTGCTTGTGCGGACAGTCCAGCCGCCTTGCTATATGTATGTAGGAGGTGACGGCCAATAAAAGATAAGCAAACAATCGACAATTAATACCAAACCCTACTTTTTACCCTCAACCCTTGTTTCTGCTTCCGTTGTTCGGCGACTTCGCGTAAGTTTCGACGAATATCGACAATCGAGTTGAGAGCAGTCCAATCCGGCTCAACTAAGCCAATCGTCGCCGACCACCTTCGACGGGGTCCCTCCCGAGGTGCTGGGGCATCTGGTTCAAAAAGCACCGGATCATTGTCCTGCGTATTGCGCCTTGATTCGGTCTCCCGCGGGGCGAGTTGCGGAGTATCTCCCCTGGCGCCGCGGGTACACGAGGACGTGTTCATGTGACGCGTTTTAATCGCAACAACAAGCCAAGTTCTATAACATTAATTCCCCACATAGTTATAATACTAAAACAACATGAGAACTCTCTATAATAAAGTGTTGGTGCTACTAGCACAAGTGTGGTAAAAAGGATAGTAGTGTTGCTCCCTCTCTCTTTTTCTATTTTTTTGGATTTTGGGTGGCCTCCTTGGCTCTTTTGAATGCTCTCTCATTTGGCCTCCTTTGGGCTCTTTTATTTTCTCTTTTTTTATTTCATACCTCACTGTAGGAGCAACACTCTATATTACAAATGGATCATCACACTTTTTGGTACTCATAACTCATAAGACTAATACATGATGTATAAAAGAAGATATGCATGATCGAGCGTAGTGTGGAAAAAATGTAAACATGTGGCAAGCCACGCGGCACACTAACTCAATGATCAAGCAAATTATATGGTAATGAAGAACGACATCAAGTCATGTAATGTAATGATGGATGTTGCATGGCAATGTATCTCGGAACGGCTATGAAAATGTCGTGATAGGTAGGTATGGTGGCCGTTTTGAGGGAGATAGTTGGCTTATGTGTTGGAGAACAGGATGAAGTTCTCCCACGGAGTTGGATGTACTCGCGAAGTATGCACCAATCTCAATGTGAGAGACGGCATTGCGCCGCACCGAAGAGGCTAGCAAAATATGGAAGTGGAAGTGCCAAAAACCAAAACTCACAATGCATTTCGTATATTGCAAACAACTAGCAGTTTCAATGTTCCACAAATGGTTAGAGACACCCCGAGAGGGATCGTGGCGGCGACACAAGTGCCCCGTTGGCTTCCCCGACCGTTGCAGTAACTACCCACTAGGAACTTCTTTTCAACTTAGCAGAATTCATGATACATTAGCATTGTTGACTTAGGTTGTTTAGTTCAGAAAAGTACGGCTCCACGCTTTACTAACACATCTCCACTAATCAGCTCTAACACCATTAACCAACACATTTTAACCATTAGTTATTTTAATGTCTCAAAACAATTGAAAAGTATCAAATTATCCATATAGTGATCTACAAGACTATGCAGGTTTTTTCTACTTCATACCACTACCACATGCATAGCATTTTACCGATCTAACACATTAACCAAGCAACCAAAACAACTCTCTAACAAATATAAGTGAAGAACAAGAGAGTTTAACAACAACTACTAGCAGCTCTAAATAAGATAAAAGCTAAAAGCGAGAGCTTACTAGCAAACAAACAATAGCTAAGAATACTCAACAAGATATAAGCGAATGGAGCGTGTCTCTCTCCCACACAAATAAAGTTAGGATCCAACACAGATATGACCAGCAAAATAACAAACAAAACTGAAAGTAAAAAGTCGCTCCAAACATAGCACATAATATGTAAAGTGATAAAACGTAGTTTCAACGAAACGACCTGATGGTTGTTGGTGAAGAGTGGGGATGCCTTGGGCATCCCCAAGCTTAGACGCTTGAATCTTAAATATTTCAGGGGGATTCCATGGGGGCATCCCCAAGCTTGAGATTTTCTCCATTCTCACATCACGGTGTCGTTCAAAACTTAAAAACTCCCTTCACACAAAACTTCTCATAAACTGATTAAAGGGTTAGTGCTCATAAATTAAAATGCACATGTGTTCAACTCAAGACAAATTCCAAACAACTTTATTAGGAATTAGTTACTGTTTACTAAGCCTCAATGTGACACTCCATCTCTAGAGTATCGCATTTGACGATAGTAAAAGAGACGAATACAAAATAAAAGCAAAATCTGTCAAAACTGAACAGTCTGTAAAGATCGAATTTTTCGAGGCACTTCTGTACCTCAAATAAGAAAAGTCAAAACTAACTAAAGATAGATAAAAGTATCAGGTTTCGTGTATAAAAATTTCAGAGAAAGATAAAATTCATAGGATTTTTAGATTTTTGAACAGTGAAGGACAAAATTCTGTTTCTGGACAGCAAAACAACACCTCGCACTTTCAATGCATTAGAGGCTAAACTTGGCACAAAAAACCAAAACAAAAAGATAAAAGGAAGTTGCTACAGAAAAAACAACTCCATGACTCAAGAAAAGCAAAAACAAAACTGAAAGAAAAGATGGGTTGCCTCCCAACAAGCGCTTTTCTTTATAGCCTTTTAGCTAGGCCCAGTATTTTCAATGATGCTCACATAAGAATAAGTATTGAAACGCAAGGGAGAGCATCATGAGGGAATTATCAAACACATTTAAGTCTAATTCTGTTCCTATGCATAGACATTTTATAAGAAAATAAATCAATGAAGCACAAAGCATTAACCATAGGAAGGTAAAGCAAGTGTAACTTCAAAACTTTTAGCATAAAGAGAGGTGTTTTAGTGACATGAGAACTCCGACAACCATATTTTCCTCTCTCATAATAATTTTCAGTAGCATCATGAACAAACTCAACAATATAATTATCACCTAAAACAGGCTTTTCATGATCTACAAGCCAAAGTTGTCAGAATCGTGATTCTGAGTCGGATTGGAACCTCTATGGTAGGATCACAAACAGTAGGATCGTAGCTTTCAGAATCGTAAAATCTAAGATTCTACTTAATAGAATCGTATAATCGTTCGGCTCAATTTGGGTCATAAAATCGTAGAATCGCTGGTAGAATCATGATTCTGACAACTATGCTACAAGCATATAGTTTCGGTCCATCTCAAAAATAGTGGGATTAAACCCACTTTCAATAGCATTATAATTTTTATCATCAAGTAATATAGGACCATCATCAAGAGCTTTATCATATAGACTTTATAAGCACAACTCTTCATTATCATGCATCTCAATGGTTGGAGTAAATAAAGGATTATCATAAGATTTATCAATATAGCACGGATTATCATATATAACAAGATCATTTTTATCAAAAAGGGATGTTTCAAATGAATCAATGGGATCATAACACTCATTCTCCTTTTGTAAGGAAGGAGGACAATCAAATAATATATGAGTTAGAGATTTACTCTCATTAGAAGGTAGAAATGGGTAGCTACTCCATTCTTCCTCCTCTTGTTCGTCACTCTCCTCCTCGTTTTCATCCAATGAGCTTCCAGTTTCAACAATTTCTTCTTCCATAGGCTCCTGCACGGCATTAGTCTCTTCTTCTGGGGGAGATAAACCCTTAAGATATTCAGTAATATAGCAATTTTCATCTTTGTAATTATCCATGCAATAATTAAGTATAGCAAAACTTTCAGATTTATAAGGAGCATCATCATCATTTTCAATCAAAGAAGAAATTTCATAAGCACCCTTCCACGCAATAAATTCTTCAATAGGTTCCACATCATAAAAATCATAGTTTCCCTTAGCATAAGACGCAATAGGTTTCATTATCATTACCAGCACATTGAAAAGGAAGGTGTTTAAAATTCATGCTACAACTAGACTCATCATAGCAATAAGATATATTATAATTTAAGCACAAGTCTCTAGCATAATTGTTCAGAGTATTAATTATTTTCCATAAGTGTATCCCTTTTTGTGACAAGCGGTATTTCTTATAATATTCTTGTTGATCCTCCGTGAATCCGCCTTGCCAATAAGATCTAGTTTTAAAGAAGTTAACCATTGATAACAATAACAATAAAGAGAGTAGAGAGAAAGTGAGTACTTCCCAAGTAGTGCTGGCCATGGGCAGCCCGGCCCGGCCGGCCCGGCCCGACCCGGCCCGAAAAAGCCCGACCCGGCCCGGCCCGGCTGTGCCATCGGGCCGGGCTCGGGCCTGTATTTCGGGCCCGACGGTCGGGCCGGGCCGGGCTCGGGCTTAAGAAAATCAGGATTTCAGCTTCTATCGGGCCGGGCCGGTCGGGCTTTGTCGGGCTTTGGTCGGGCCGGGCCGGGCTCGGGCCCGATTTTTGTGGCCCGACAGCCGGGCCGGGCCGGGCTCGGGCCTAGGTTTTCTGCGCCGGGCTTTTTCTAGGCCCGGCCCGAGCCCGGCCCGGCCCGAGAAATGGCCAGGTCTATTCCCAAGTGAACCAATAAGTAGAGCTATGGCTCCCTGGCACGGCACCAGAAAATAGTTTGATGGCGTGTTGACGGGAAGAGTGGCGTCGGTTGTACCTTCCAAGTGAACTTCTAAGTATTGCTATAGCTCCTCGACAACGGCGCCTGAAAATAGTCTTGATAACCCACAAGTGTAGGGGATCGCAACAGTCTTCACGGGTAGTATAACCCAATTTATTGATTCGAATCAAGGGGAGCCAAAGAATACTTAGAGGTCTTTGCAGCTGAGTTGTCAGTTCAGCCATACCTGGAGAAGCACAAGTAACACGAGAGAGGTGAAAGAAACAGTGATTTGAGAACAATAATAACAGAAACACGAAAGCAATGATGGAGAAATATGGACCGGGGTTCATAGTTTCACTAGTGGCGGCTCTCCTAAGCAAATAATCATGCATTGGGTGAACAAATTACAGTTGGGCAATTGACATAATTGCACTAATTAATTAATTATGACAAAGCATTCAGTTTATCAATCATACGTAGGCATGTATTCCATATATAGTTGTAACTACTCGCAATGAGAATTCGCACAACATCTTTTGTCCTGCCATCCGGTTTCAGCCGGGCCAATTAAGGAACAAATTGCAATTAAGGTGTACTTTTTAATAGAACAGCGGAGCAAAGCATTAACACACAATGAACACATGTAATCCTCAAGTTACTAACCATTCCCATCGATGTCCCCGTTTCTGTCACTCGAGGTCTCCGGTTCCAGACTAATAACAGGTGCATACAACTTGTAGATACGATCTAAGCATCAATTATATTCATGCAAACATAACGCGCCCAAATCTAAGATCATGCCACTCATGCACTAGTGACAAGCATTAAGCATAACAACATTGCAGCAACAACAATTCATAAACATAAATAATCTGATCATAACGTGATAATCCATCGGATCCCAACAAACACAACGCATATTACATCGGATTGATCTCGATCATGTAGGGCAGCTCACGAGAACATGGTATTGAACAACAAGGGGGAGAGAGTACCATCTAGCTACTGCTACAAACCCGTAGTCCGCGGGGGAACTACTCACAACTCATCCCGGAGGCAGCGGTGGCGGTGAAGATGGCTCCGGGGGCCAATCCCCATCCCGGCAGGGTGCCGGAACAGGCAATCTGACCCCCGAAACTTGTCGGCGATGGCGGCGGAGCTCTGTATCGTATTTGGGAAAATCCTTCAGGGGTTAGGGTTTTTGCATCGGATGTGATTTTATAGGCGTCAGAGGCGGCCGAGGGGTGCCCCACAGGATAGGGGCGGGTCCCACCCGCGGGTGGGCCCTAGGCCGCAGCAGGGGGCCGCCCCTGGCCTGTGTGGGTCCCCTGGAGTCGCCCTTCTGGCTCCCTTCCTCATTTCTTCAATAAAAAATCTCCGTAAATTTTCATCCACTTTCGAGAATATTTTCAGAATTAACTTTCTACAATAAAACAGCACAAAAACAGGGAACTGGCACTAGGCATCTTGTCAATAGGTTAGTCCAATAAAATGTCTTGAAATGATATAATAATGTAGCATAAATATGTAATAATGATAGGAATCAAGCATGGCATGATCAAAAATTATAGATACGTTTGACACGGTCGGTTTTGGTCATAAAATTATGACCATTCCACTAAAATGGTCGCAAATGATCATTCCACTAAAATGGTCGTAAATGATCATTTAAGACGCTCAGTTTTTGACCTTCTGTTTTTGTTCATAAAAAGGTCATAAATGAAAAATAATGACCCTTTAGTGATCAAAATGGAGGGTCATTAACGAGCATATTTCTTGGAGTGGTTGGCAGCGACGGACGCAGCGAATTTGACGACATATTTTTCTCAAAGCTGATCCGTCTTGGACTTGTACGATGAACTAAACTCATCATGTGCCAGGCACTAGTTAGATTAGCTTGCTTATCTCTACATGGTACGGACAGCCCTGGTCATGTAGGAGCCATGCTTTTTGGCCTTCTGGGTCCGTGCGCCTTGATGCTCCCTTGATTCCTTTTCCTAGTCGATTCGATGCTTCCTCACGGCAGCAGCAAAAGTGGATCGTCTTTGGACTTGCCAGTGGATTTGCTGGATGATTCCATCTCCATGGAATGCGCCGAGTCATCTTGGTGCGAATCAATTCTCTATGACCGCCTTTGTTGATGATGATCATGCGGGTCGGATGGTCCTGGAAACTTGCGCCGCTGGCGATATGAGAATCCTCGGCTTGCAGTGTACGTACGCCGCCGCGAAGATTGATATAATCCACCATGTGAAGATGATCCGTGCGCCATCGTTGCCGATGAAGTCAATTAGGACGGAGTGGATGAGCCAACCAGATGTAATCGATGATGACGATTTTGATCCCGCCCGGATCATCGTCTGGACGCCTCTTGCCCCACAGTGGGCGCCAACTGTCGTGCTATTGTCAAATCTGGCCGGGACAGGGGTGCCATCCGGCTTGGTATACACGCCGACGGTATAGAGAAGTCGTGGGGGGAGGAACGTAGCGGGATTTCGGTGACGGGATTACACACAGTTTATCCAGCTTCGGATCACACGACGGTGGCGTGATCCTATGTGCTGATATAAATCACTATAAGGCAATATGAGCCGATTACAATGTTGAGGTGTGTATAGCCTGAAAAGCTTGGGTCTGAGGATCTGCCCTAAGGCGTCCCGTAGGCTGACTTATAAAGGCGGCCGGACCTAGGGCTTATAAGGAAAGTCCATCGACTAAGTTAATAGGAGTTCTAGACTAACACAGCTTCGTTGTCTTCGTCTTGTGCAACAAGCCGGATGGTTACTGGGCCTTCGTCTTGGATCCTCTTTAGCCGGCTTTGCCTTCTCCTTGCGCTTCAGCATACTGGGCTGCCCGGTAAGCCAGTCGGCATTACCACCTATGGACCACCCTGGTATACTGAAATATTTACATGTCGATGATACCCCTATTGGGTATATCCCCGACATAGGGTTTGTCCTTACTGTCTCCCTAACTCTAGGGTGCGACTTTCTCTTAAGGGGATAATAATCATGATTGATAGGACAGGTGATGTCAAACTTGAAATTTGATAGGCTGGTTACAATGCTCTTATGCTGGTTTTCATTGTGTCGCTCTTTTTCCGAAACATAGTACAGATACTCATGCTCACAAACACGCACCCTTATGAATGCACACACGCATCCCCTACCCCTACGAGCACCTGCAAGAGACTGAGTTGGCGGGTCGGATCTTGAGATTGATGAAGCCACCATAGGCGTCTCATTATTGACGGAAACATCGCCTCTCATGGAAAGAATATTCCGCCTTGATGAGATACACGAGTGTCAAACGTGGTGTTTAAACTCTGGTAAGGTAAAAGTACATTCATCCTTCTAGCCATCCAACCAAATATTGGTTATCAATAGTTTTTATTGCTCTGAGAATGACTAGAAAGCGTGGGTGAAAGAAAGCCTAGTGATGAATCCAAAAGATTATCGATCCTCTCTAATATTTATACACATGTTCATATACCTTTATTTACAAGTCTAGAGTATCTTTCATATGACCAAGTGGATGCGTTTGGGGTGGACCATGTCCTTGTGGGGTTCAACTCTGGATATTCTGAATGTCTAGCATGTACTTGTCGATACACATCACTGACATGAACAAGTCCAAGCGAACGCCTTTATTGATGTTTAGCATGTGCTTGTCGATACACATCATTGATATGAACAAGTAGAAGCGGTTTCAATATCTCAAGCATCAAACATCAATAATGTCTGAAGCCGAAGCATCTCTAGCAGATACTGGATAAGCTCCCAGCCCGGAAATAACTGCTTTTTTCCGGGTCCGGGGTGAAAATTGGGACAGACCAAACCCCGGATAAGCCCCCCTACCGGAAAAAATTATCCGGAGAGCAGAATATTTCGGCACCCGTGCCCTACTTGTTTCGTTTCGGTGGCAGATTTTCTCGCACCCCAGACTCTTGGCGCGAACCCCACCCGCCCTAAAGTTTCACCCGCGCGGCTGTTCCGACCCCGACCCCGCCGCCGCGACCCTCCCACGGTCGCCGCGCCACCGGTTCGGGCCTCACCGCGCCATGGACCCGCCGCAGCCTCCGGCGTCTTCCTGCACGCCGGCTTTGTCGCTGCACTGTGCCCGCAACCACGACCTACCGCGCCTCCGTCGGCCGCCGTCCCTGTAGCCGCACCAAGTCCGACCGGCTTCGGCACGAAACGGAGGCGGCTCGGCGTGGGCGGCGCCCAACCTCCTCCCGCCTCAAATCCTCCTCCTCGTTCCGCGCAGGGCTACCCAGCCGCGTCGGCTGCCGCGGCCACCGCCCCGGGATTCCAGGACGCGCTATGTGAAGCCGAAGACGCACACGAGCAAGCCGAAGGCACCAAAGAAGGCCAAGGCTTCATCGGCCCGAGGCCCAGCCCCCCTGTCGATTAGCCGCCCCATCCGCCTTGTCAAACGTGTTCGAGGAAATTCTGGAGAGCTGAATTTCTTTTCTTTCTTCCGTGCATTCAACATTTCCACAAGTGGTCCGGCAACTACACCGAGATGGAGGACACAATGTTGATCAAAGCATGGGAGAGTGTGAGCCTTGATGCCGGTGTGGCAATTATCAATCGAGGGCAAGATATTGGCAACGCATCGAGGACAAGTACCACAAGCTCATGCCGACGCCGTCTCTTCGATCGTTGAGGTATCTCCAAGGCCGGTGGGATTTCATTAAGCAAACATGTAGCCGTTGGTGTGGATGCTTGGAGCAAGTGAGGAATGCACCTCCATCCGGTACTACAATCGACCAATATGTGAGTTCTTTTTACACATGCTTGCTTTTGTTGGTGGCAATTGAACTCATACACATCCGTCCATTCCTATGTTTTTAGTTAGGTGACAATTGAACTCATACACTTGCTTGATTTTGTAAATATAGGATACCATTGCCAATGAAATATTCAAGCAAATGCCGGCTTCCAAATGTCGGCCTTTCATGCTTCAACATTGTTGGAAGATTCTTGAGTTTAGCGAGAAGTGGAGGTTGAGGGATCAAGAAGCTCCACCGAAGAAAGGTGCTCTATCTAACATGGAAGATGATGATGTGGAGGATGAGTGAGGAAGAAACAAGAACAAACCGGATGGAAGAAAAATGGAGAAAGACCAATGTAGGAGGTCGGCCGAAGCTTCCAATTTTAAGGACCAAATTGCTTCAATGATGAAAGCAAAGGAAGCAATGATGGCCAAACACTTGGAGGTCAAGGTAGCATTGGCCAAAAAGAAGAGCCAAGGAAAAGAGAAGAAATGGGCGACAACATGCACCTTTGAAGAGCGCAAGATCTCTATTGAGGAGAAGATGAAGGCCGACAAGAGGGCCGAAGATAACCGGCTCATGATGCTTGATCCCAACTCCATGGAGCCAATGCAAAGAGAGTTTTGAGGCAAGAGCTTCATGACCTTATGGTTGGGTATGGTACTCCGGACAATGGAGGGGGTGGTGGTCATGTTGGTGGTGGTGGTGACGATGGTGGTGATGTTGGTGTTGATGGTGATGATGATGGTGCTTCGGCCAATGGAGGTCTTGGAGGTGGTGATGGTGCTTCGGCCAATGGAGGTCTTGGAGGTGGTGGTGTTGTCGATGGTGATGGTCTTGGAGGTGGTGGTGCTTCGGCTTCATACATTAT